>QUWJ01000663.1:0-50075 GCA_003430845.1 Xanthoceras sorbifolium
GGAAAAATTGTTGCCAGAAGTTGATACAGAAAAAACTATAGCTGCTCAAATCCGAAAACCAGACAAGTAAAGCTGTCCTGATAACATCCTTATTTCCAGGTTACTTTGAGAAACTGAAGAATATGTATGGAGAGCACCCAACTAAACTGGAGAAACGGTTGCTGTTTACCAGCCGAGCCACGAAGAGGAGCAACAATCATATAACAATTCACACAACATCCAGGCATGGGTTGAAATGAATCTTTTAAGTTTCAGTGATGAATTGGTGACTAGTGCTTGGTCAACCTTTGGCTATGTGGCTCAAGGGCTAGGAGGTATGAGACCCTGGATTCTGTACAAGATTAACCAAACAAAACCGGACCCTCTTTGTGGTCAAGGCATGTCGATGGAGCCCTGTTATCATGCACCTCCTGTTTATGATTGCAAGGCAAAGACTACTGTGGATACTGCTACACTTGTTCCTCATGTGAGACATTGTGAGGATATCAGATGGGGAATTAAGCTGTTTAATAGTAGTAGTTGATTGACAATAGTAGTTATAGTGCCAATTCTTTTAGTTCTTCAGTTATTGTTAGTGTTTATTATCCTTAGATCAACACTTTGTGAGCATTGGCATTGGAATGTGTACTTTACTTAGGATTTGATTTAGGTGAAAACCCTTTTGTGTAAAAGAGCTTTGATTGAAAGAGTTCTGTTGAAGTATTTGAAATTGCTTTCCAGTACTGTCTGGTGTAAAGTCAGTCCTTTATACATAAATTCATTTTCATTTTCATTTTCATTTTTCTTAAATTTGTCATCTTATATTTTTGATTCCAAACATTTTTTAAAATTATTATTTTTTAATTAAAGAAATGTCATATGACTAGGAGCCCATGAAGTATGTGCAGGTGAAAGAGGTCCATAGATAACCATTCTAATGCAAACAAACAAAAGGGAAAGGACCACTTGATCCCAACTGGATTGATATTCTAGACAACTCCATCAATTACTTAAATCTCTACTCTTCTCCAATCTCCACCTTACTTCCAACCCAAACACCACGCTGCTGCATGCTGTTCTTCATAATTAGCTTCAAGAAAACAACAGTTTCAAAGGAAACTAATAAATCTCAACCACTCATTATTGTTAATTCTGATTTATGGCATTTCTATTATAATAAAGTTTTTCACTGTCTTACCTATTTAAAATTGTTTTCAAAATAAACAGAATATTACCAAAGGTTAATTGGAAACCCATCAAGGTTCAATTATTGACATTGTAAATATTAAAATATTTTGATCCCAAACTTTTTTTTAAATTATTGTTTTTAATTGATATTTTTTTTAACTCTCATAGTTCTTAATTTTTTAAAAAATTTCATTAATTTAGTCATTTTATTAGTTAATAATTAGTCAAATTCAATGGTGTTATAGTATTTAGTTTTTAGACTAAATAGTATTTCAGTTTTGACATATGTTATATTTTTATTGGATGTACAAGTTAAGATTAATTATTAAAGTTTAAAAATTAAAGGGTAAAATCGTATTTTTAATTTAATTATTTAAAGTTAAGGGTAAAATGATCAATGTGCATATTCTGTAATATTTGACTGTAAAAAATTTGGTTAGAAGGAATAAAATGATGGATTTTTAAAAAGTTAAGGACCACGCAAACTAAAAAAATAAATATTAATTAAAAATTAATAATTCAAAAAAAGATAAGAATCAAAATAAATTTTACCCATATATATATATAAGAAATTACAGCGAACCTATCTGAGATGTAACACCCCCTGACCCGACCCGACTGGATCGACCCAGGGAGCGTTACTGGGTTTCCAAAACTTTCTAAATTCACTTTATTTATTTCAAACCATTTAGTCACACACATGGGGTTTTTGTTTTCGTTGTTGTCATTTTCTGCATTCATTTGCTTTCTTTAGAAATTACAATGCTTGAAATTTGAATTTGCAATATATAAGAAACTTTGAAAATGTTGGTGATAGATAATATGCTTGTTCAATTTTAGTTGTGGTTACTCAATTATAGATAAAATACATTTCACAACAACACTTCAAATCTCATTTCATTCAAATGCGCACTCTGCCGTTTAGTGCGACTTTCAAACAGTTATAAAATAATTCATTAATTACAGTCCTTCGTAAATGAAAAACAGAAAGCATAAAATAATTAATTACAGCACATAATTACAAAATATAATTACAAATTCTCTGTATATGCATGCATAACTAATTACATTAAACAGAAATATCTATATAACGAACTACCCCAAAAGATGGTGAGTATGACTCTGAGCTCTCCTCTGCAGCTGGTGCCTTTTCAGTCTTTTCCGTCCTCGGTATCTTTATTACCTACGCGTTAGAAACAAAACTAACGCGCTAAGCAATACTGCTTAGTGGGTGTATACTAAAATAAATGGTAATATAATATAAAACAGTATATCTAAAATAGTATATCGTAATTCAGAAATTCAAAAAGATATATAAATAAACAATAAAACTTAAAAACAGACTTTCAGAAATATAACTATATATAACAACAACTATATAAACACACAGTGTTTCAAAAGTTTCTAAGTTTCAATTTCAATATCATTTCTTTATTTTCCATAACATTTTCTAACCATAACTTCTCAATCTGGCCCGTGATACACATAACAGGGTTTACAGGATTGGATTACGGGTTTTTCAGTCAGGTTTCCTATTTCATATGAAATGGTATCCCTCTATATAAACAGTCGGTTTCCCATTTCACAAGAAAATGGTATCCGGATATTTTCACAGTCGGTTTCCCATTTCACGAGGAAATGGTATCCGTATAATCAACAATCAGAGGCATCATAAATCACGGTGCAGTACTGCCATATATTCACCCAATTGACATGTCAATCTCCTATATCCATATATCCCTATACATATATCAGGGCCGTTTAAATATCATAACAAATCAATTCTTTGGTTTCAGAAATCAACTAATATCATTTTAAATCAAAATCCATAGGTAGGAAAATCAAATAATAAGTGTAAAGCAGGGTTTTGAAAATATACGTTTTTATTCAAATTTCCATAATAACAGAATATCGCACAAAAAGTCCAACAATATGCAAAAATACATTACAAGTATATAAACAAATGCATACGAAGATATAGAAAAATCCATAACTATATTTCCAGACGTATTAAATCAAAACATTTATAAAAAATAAGTTCAGAAACGTGTATACACCAATCTAGATACCGTTTTACCGGTTCTCCGCCTTTTCCTTCTGAATTTTTTCTTTTTCCTTTCTTTCCTTTCTTCCTCCTCTTTCCTTTCTCTTCCTCTTTTCTTTTCTTCTTCTTTCCCTTCTCTTCTTCTTCTTTTCTCTTCTTCTTCTTCTTCTTTTCTTCCTCTTCTTCTTCTCTTCTTCTTCTTCTTTCTTCTTTCTTTTCTTTTTCTTCTTCTTTCGGTCTCTCCCTCTCTGTTCTCTTTTCTATTCTGTTTCGTGGCTTCTCATAGAAGCCTCTTTTTTTTTATATCATTTCGGTCATCGCGACAGTCGTCGCGACCTGTGGTCGAGCCACCAGGTCGCGTTGCTTACTAGAGCAATTCTACCGCCTTCATTGCGAGCACACCTCGCGGTGCTCTAGTCGCGCTGGTGGTCGCCATACTCACTGCCCGAATTTCATTTTTTTCATCGCGAGCAGCTTATCGCGACCTGTGGTCGCGGTGACCAGGTCGCGGTACTCACTGTCCCAGTTTTTCACTTTTCATGTATCATTTCTGGACCGTTACATTTAATTACATTTACACCCCTCAACTCACAAAAATTTTATATCCACATATTCAAAATTAATTATTCGAAATTTGGGATGTTACATGAAAACTTTATGAAAAATTGACAGTGAACCCCTCTGTCGTTACCGTTGACCATTAAAGATAACTGTTAATTGTTTTAAAAGTTCAAAAAGACCAAAATACCCTTAATTAAAAAAGGACAAATTATAACGAAACTACCTAAGGTTTGCCATTTTATAGGCAGAAATAACTTTATAAAAAATTGACAGCGAACCCTCCTGCTGTTACTATTGATCGCTAAAGATAACCATTGACTCATTTAAAAGTTTAAAAAGACCAAAATACCCCAAATTAAAGAAATTAAAATTTTAAAAAATAAAAGGTGAATTGCACTAAAGTTTCTCTTATTTTTTTTAAAAAAAAAATTAAAAACAATAAAATAAATTAATAGATCTCCACTGTTCATCAACATTGATGGACGAAGGAGATCATATTAAAAAAAATAATAGTTTTTAAAAAATAACAATTATAAAAATAAAAAAATAAAAAATAAATTTGGTTTGATGGAGATGGAGATTGGATCTCGACCGTCCATCAGGATAAACAGTGGAAATCCAATATGAAAATTGGATCTCCATCAAGATCAAGAAAAAATTGAAAAAGTTAAATCTTCATCGCTCGAGATTGGTTCTATTGAGTAAATTAATTTTTCTTTTTGATCTTGATGGAGATCCAATTTTCAGATTGGATCTCCACCGTCCATAAATTCTGATGGACGGTCAAATTTAATTTTAGTGCAATTCTATTGTTTTATTGTTTAAATTTAATTTAATTTGTCCTTATTTAATTAATTTTATTGTTTTTAATTTTGTTTTAAGAAAAAAGAGAAACTTTAGTGCAATTCACAATTTATTTTTAAAATTTTTAAATTTTAATTAGGGGTATTTTGATTTTCTTGAACTTTTAAAACGATCAACGATTATTTTTAATGGTCAACGGTAACGGTAGGGGGGTTCGCTGTCAATTTTCCATAAAATTGTTTCCACCTGTAAAATGGCAAACTTCAGGTGGTTCGCTGTAATTTGTCATTTTTTAATTAGGGGTATTTTGATCTTTTTAAACTTTTTAAACGGTCAACGGTTATCTTCAACGGTTAACGGTAATGGTAAGGGGGTTCACTGTCAATTTTTCATAAAGTTGTTTTCGCTTGTAAAATGGCAAAACTTAGGTAGGTTCGCTGTAATTTATCATTTTTTTAATTAGGAGTATTTTAGTCTTTTTAAACTTTTAAAATGGTCAACATTATCTTTAACGATCAACAATACTGTAATTTCTCCTATATTATATATATATATAATTTATTTTGACTTTTAACTTTTTTTGAATTATTAATTTTATAATGCTAGCAGTCATATGAGACTTAAAAACTGCCCTAAGTCATATGAGCCTACTCCTTCATTTAGCAACACGTGACTTTAATTTTTTTATTTTGTATATAATTTTATTTTAATTCTCGTATTTATATTTTTACTTTTTAAAACTATTAAATTATTATAAATATCTCAATTTAATTTATATAATTAAAATTTTAACCCTAATAATAAATAAATTGACTATTTTACCTTAGTAATGAGATATTGATGTGAAAAGACATATTTACTCTTCTACTTATAAATACATAATTAACTATATTTATTCCTAATAATTGTTTTTTTTAATATATCTAATTAAATAATATAAAATAATATAATAAATATTATTTATTAAAAAAATATCACTATCAAAGGAGGGGAAGAAGAAGTCAGCTTCCTTCATGGAGGCCACCTACTTTTTTTCAATTTTTTTGCATTTTTAATTTTATATAATAATAAAATATGAAAATATTTTTGATAAAATTTTTTGGAAAAAATTACACACAACCTACTTAAAGTTTGCTCTTCACTAATTGCAATGAAATATCTTGATATTTGATCTTATTATAACGAAATCGTGAGTTTATCCTTAATTATATGTTAGTACCCTTAATTAATTGGTTGACTATTAGAATTGACGGTTAACTAATAGACCGAAGGTGGTCATTTTTTTTTTAAATAATAAAATTTTAAAAAATAAAAATGGATCTCCACCGTCCATCAATGTCAGTGGACGGTGGAGATCATATTGAAAAAAAAAATTAAAAAATTTTTTTTTATAAAAAAGATCAATTTTAATAAAAATTAAAATAAAAAACAAAAAAATAATTTTTTTTTTGTATTTTTGGGGTCTGCATTTCTTTCCTATCTTTTCCCAGAACACTGTTTTTCATTGAAATTCGATAAATAGAAGTAGAAACCAACAACTCTAACGATATGAATGCTTTTTCAGGGAACCGTTTTGGATTGCGAGAGAGAGGAAACGTGTACAGCATGAAAACGGTTTCTAGAGTTGGTGCTGGTTTGATAGTTTTTTCAGTTGTGCTCGTCTTCATTTACCAGAATTCAATCACCAGATTCATATCCTCCTATATTGGTATTTCTTTCTTCTTATTATTATGATTTAATTGTCTCTCAAATTTCCTAATACATATTTGTATTTCAGATATGGGAGAAGAATCTTGTATAAGCAGGAAAGAATCTGTTTTATATAGAAAATCATCATCACCTTATAAGCCATCATCGTATCTTCTCTCAAAATTATCAACTTATGAAAAGCTTCATGAACAGTGTGGACCTCATACAGACTCCTACAAGAGAAGCATAAAGCAACTCAAGTCTGGTCGAATTGATGATAATTCCACTGACTGTAGATATGTTGTCTGGGTTGCTGAATTTGGTTTGGGCAACAGGATGATTTCCATAACGTCAGTTTTTCTCTATGCTCTTCTTACAGACAGAGTTCTTCTCATCAACCAAGAACACGACATGTCTAATCTTTTCTGTGAGCCATTTCCCAACACATCTTGGATACTGCCTCATGATTTTCCTTTCAAGAGTAAATTTAAAAAATTTAAGCAGAAGAATCATGATGACAAGCTTCCATCATCTTTGTTTCTATACTTGGCTCATGAATATGATCATGATGACAAGCTTTTCTTCTGCGATCAAGATCAAGCTCTTCTCACTAAAGTACCTTGGTTGATAATAAAATCAAGTATGTACTTTCTTCCATCTCTCTTCCTCATCTCATCTTTTGAACAAGAACTGAGCAAGCTGTTTCCGGACAAAGAAACCGTCTTCCACCACTTGGGTAGATATCTTTTTCTACCTTCTGATCGAGTATGGAGACTAATTACTCACTACTATGACGATTACTTGGCCAAAGCTGAGAAGATAATCGGCATCCAAGTAAGAATATTCCAGGATAAACCTAGTCCGTATGTTATGGATCAAATTTTGTCCTGTACTCAAAAGGAAAAACTGTTGCCAGAAGTCGATACAGAAAAACCTATAGGTTCTTCTTCTCCATCCAAAAACCAGACAGACAAAGCTGTCCTGATAACATCCTTATCTCCAGATTACTATAAGAAGATGATGAAAATGTACGGACAACACCCAACTAAGACTGGAGAAGTAGTTGGTGTTTACCAGCCAAGCCATGAAGGGAAGCAACGATCTAATAATAATTCACACAACATCCAGGCATGGGTTGAAATTTATCTGCTAAGTTTGTGCGACGAATTGGTAACTAGCGCACAGTCAACCTTTGGCTATGTTGCTCAAGGTCTGAGAGGTATGAGACCCTTGATACTCTACAAGATTGACGATACAAAACCGGATCCTCCTTGTGGTCGAGGCATATCCATGGAGCCCTGTTACCATGCACATCCTATTTACAATTGCAAGGCAAAGACTACCGTGGATACAGCCACTCTTGTTCCTTATGTGAGACAATGTGAGGATATCAGCTGGGGAATCAAGCTGTTTAATACTAGTTAATCAAGCTGCAATGGCGTCTTCAGGTCAAATTTCTAGGTACGGTCGCTGTGTCAAATATCATGTCTGTTGATATTTTAGAGCTCAGCTCATGTCCTCACGTTATTGGGATTCAATGCATTGCATGTGCTCGATTAAATGTATATTCGAAATAAAATATTCAGTTGCTCAACATGAAATCTTATGATGTAATATACCCTCTCCATAGAGTATACTCTACATGTATATGTATTGTAATATATTTTCTCAGAATTGTTGTATGGTACGCATGTGAATAAATATACCCTTATTATCAGTAAATTGAATGTTAGATGCATTAATGGTGCTATAATGGAATTTTTCGGATCCGTCCGGAGATTTTCGGAAAGGTATTCGGAGACCCGGAAAAGTTACGAAATGCGTCCGGACGGGTATTAAAGTCCCTAAACGACACTTCCGGAGGAAATCCGGACGATTTTGGTAACATTCGAAAATTTTCGGAATCGATCAGAAAACTATTTCGAAAAACCAAAAAAAAAAAAATGTTCGGAACGGTTTCGGATGATCAGTAAGGCTCCGTAAAGTGTATACGAAATTCAATTATAAGTGCCGGAGGTCCTAGGAAGGATTTCGTATAAATTTGGAGTATTAAGGATATTTTTAGAAGTTAAATAATAAATTTTTGTGACACATGAGATGGTGTAATTTGATTGGTGTTTTAAATGTGGTGGAAAAGTAATTTAGGTGGATTAAATGTGAGGTGAACAAGTGGATTAAATCAAGGTAAGCCATATAGAAAAATAAAAGCCAAAAGTGAGTGGATTTTTATGGAATTAGTTGAAAGTCAACTAACCATTAGAGTTTAACCAATCAAATCTTATCATCTTTAACCAATGGCTCTCTTGTAAATTTCAAGATAGTTTAAGGGCAAAAACTTAAAGAAATCAAGGCCTATATAAAGAGCAAAGTCATAAAAATTTCAAAAAGGAAAAGTGGAGAGAATTAGGGTAAGGCACTTTTTAAACCATTCTCAAGGGTTCTCAAGGCCATACAAGCCTACTTTACAAGTCTAAAAGCAAGGTTCAACTATATCAAGTAGGAATTAAGTGGGAATTAAGGCATCAAACAAGTATCCAAGCCAAGCAAGAGGATTCAAGGTCATAAGGTGAGTTACTAGTTGTTAGAAACTTTTGAATTAGACTTGAATGAATGTTATAATTAGTTTAAATCAAGTTGGATGATATTGAATTTGATGTTACTAAACAAAGGAAAGTCATGTATGTTAAGTTGACAAAGATTAGTGTGCAATCAAGCTAGGGTTTGTTGTGGTTTTGCTTGAAAATTTCAATCTATGCATGCTAAGGCACTAGTATAGAAATTGATGTAATTTTCATGCAATTTATGTTAAGAAATTGAAAGAAAATTTTTGGTGAATGCATGATGAAGTTTCGGCCAGCCATGTGTGTGATGGTTGAGTTAAATTTTTTTCTTCATGTTAATGTGTAGTAATGGTCATTCAAGTGTGATAAAGTGGGAGAAGTGATGGAAATTAAAAAGAGAAGAAGAATGTGTTATGTGTAGAAAGTGAATGATGACATGGGCTATTGTGAAGGGCTGAAATAATATGTGATTTAATTGGGTTAATTTTATGCCTGAAAATGTGCCTAAACATCATACTTAAATGTAGGAACTTGAAGGAAAAGAATCGGAAATAAAATGGTCAAGTTGTAACCAAAACAATGCCGTAGGAATTAGGGAATTGTTTTAAATGGTTTGGATGATTTTATTTGCTCTTGTGCAAGTGGTTGTGTAAATGATGAGTGTGGCATTTTTCTTAAAGGAGAATGTAAAAATGTGTAGGAAAATCGGAGGCGGAAAAATCGAATTGGTACTCGGAAAGTTAGTAACGGAAAAGTGAGTGTTAAACTATTTTATGTAAAGTGCATTTTATTTTAATAATATGTTTTATGTAAATTCATAGAAATTTATTATTTTATTCTCTAAATATAGTCATGATTTTGGGAATGTAAAGAAACTAAAGATTTCAAGATAAGTAATTTGGCCTATAACGAATCCCTAGTATTCAGGATTCACCGGTCAGATGTATCCTGGACGTGCATGGCAGGGTTTGGGTATTATGCTAACCATAGATATTGCCAATTAGGCAATTGGGTTTAGATATTATATATATACTAGTGTGTTGCCCTTTGCATGTTCGGGGTATATAACGAGTTAGCGCGCTGGCTTCTACGTGGCGATGCAGAAATTTCGCTACGTAAATCGGTTTATTTATTGGGTGGTTTGAACCAAGGTTCCGCTGCCAGGTACGATCCGAACCAAGGTTCCGTACCTTAGCTAGGGTATTTTCAGGAATAGGCCGTCAGTGGATGGTGATTTCCACTAGTGATATTTTTGATGATTTTATAACCACCACTGAGCACAGTTTTCAGGAAACAGGAAAAGTCTTATTATTATTCATTTCAGTACATTTTTAATTAAATTGTTATGACGATCATATATTTTTACAAATTTAAATCGTTGTAACGTTATTCAAACTGTTATAACATTTTAGTATTGTTATAACATATTTTCAGGGAGGTTTAATTAGAAAGATTAAATTTGTTTAGAAACCAGTAACACTCACTGAGCTCGTTTAGCTCACTATATTTTCATGTTTTATAAAACCAACCTCCCCCAGGTACAGGTGCAAGTGTTGCAGGGACTTTCCAGGACTAGCAAGAATAGTCGGACATTGTTATGATTGTCTTAAAAATATGTATTAAATAATTGAAAGGACAAAAATAAGTATTATGTTTTATTTATAACACTCATGTAAAATTATATTTTGAAGAATACCTTATGTAAGTACTTTTTGTTATAATGTATGGATATTTTATGTAAAATTTGATTTGTCTACTTTCGGTTACTTTAAATTTTGTAGTTGAGTTGTGATTTTTTTTTTATGATGGACCTGAGGTCCTAATGGTAGTGGAGAAAGTATTTAATTTTAGAAGTGCTTTAAAATTGTTTTACAGGTGAATAGAATAGGAATTGTCCAAAATACAGCCGTCATGCTGCCAAAAATTTAATAAAGTAGTTTTGTATATAAAAAAAAAATTTTACTCAGATTTTCAGGATAAGTAACGGTTTAGCTTCATGAAAGCCTTTCAGCGGGGCAAGCCTCGACTGGGAAGCTACCGTGGGGTTGTCGGCAGGCTGCCTAACGTAAGATAGTAGAAAAGGGGCCTGTCAAGTTGGTATCAGAGTAAAGTTTAGAAATTAGGGTTGTCTGTTTTAAATGTGATTTTATGATGTGTTTTTACATTGTTTATAGTTAGGGCAATCCAGAAAATTTTCAATTGTTTTCCATGCAAAAGATTTAAGAAATTTTACAAGTGTTACATAATTTTGATTTTTGTTTAATTCACAGCATAATGTCAGGACGAGGTCGCAAGGATCGTTCCAAGGGAGCCAATCCAGAGGCTTCCACACATGATGCACTGGGGCCCGAGAGGTCGAGCACACATTACAGTCCATAGACGCCTTCATGATTCAGCCTCAGGCAGGACCGTCCAGGGCCGTAGAGGGAGTTGGTGGAAATTTTAATGCAGAACAGGTGGCCCAAATAATCACCGCAGCGCTTCGTTAGCTACGGAAAGCCCCGGAAGAGCAGAGATGCACCATTGAGCGTGCTAGTAAGCTGGGGGCGAAACCATATGATGGTAGTGGTGTTCCCGAGGCTGCTTTATTATGGCTAGATCGCGTCAGTAAGATTTACAGGGTCATGGGATGCACTGACGAGCAGAGGGTGTTGTTTTCCAGCTTTCTGATGGAAGACCGAGCGAAATATTGGTGGGAGGCCCTAGAGAGGCGACACCCAGGAGGAGTTACTTAGGCCCATTTTTAGCGGGAATTCACTAACAGATTTTTCCCGCGGAACTATAAAGATGCAAGAGTCGAGGAATTTTTCAGACTGGAGCAGAAATCGATGTGAGTCACCAATTATGAAGAGAAATTCTCTGAATTAGTGTGGTTTGTTCCGTTTATTCAGGAAGACGAGGAGCAGAAATGTAAGAGGTTCATGGCAGGATTAAATCCGAGAATTAAAATCCATCTGTCACTAGCTCCGCAAACACACTATGGGGAACTGGTAGAGGCCGCCATGAAAGTTGAAAGAAATGCCACTGCTATTACTCAGGGGAGACCAGATAACAAACGCAGCGAACCGAGTTCCTCCCGGAGCGGATTCAGTCAGACTAGTCGGAAGAAAAGTAAGACAAAATGGATTAGTGGCAAAGGAATATACCGAGGAGCAGCATTCAGCCAGGGATCAGTTAGGTCTCCTGCAGCACCCGGAGATTCCAGACCTATATTACTAGAATGCAGTATATGCAAGAGGAGACACCCAAGGGAGTGTAAAGTAAACACTACAGCTTGCTTCCACTATGGACAGGAGGGTCACTTTATAAAGGAGTGTCCACAATTGGTGACTACAAAGGGGTCAAAGGCTGGCATAGATACTGCAGCACCTACACCTAGCACTGGTGGTCCGAGACATACTGGTAGAGGATTCAAGACTAGAGGAGCCAGTATAGCTGCAGGCAGAGGTGCTGGAGGCAGAGGCACAAGAAGTAGAGGTGGTATCCCCGTGGGACAGCCAAGGAGAGGATCCTGTACATAGGCTTGAGTGTTCGCCATTATTCAGCGGGAAGCCGATGCCACACCAGAAGTAGTTACGAGTATGATTTCTGTTTTCGATCATGATGCATACACATTGATAGACCCTGGGGCTACGCATTCATTTGCATCTGTAAATTTTGTTAATAAGCTGAAACTTAGATCCCAACCACTAGACGGCCGTATGATAGTTTCCGTTCCCACGGGAGATTCACTGTTAACTGAAAGGGTAATCAGGGATAGTACAGTAGTAATTGATGGCAAGGAGTTTCTAGCGAATCTAGTTGTGTTAGATATTCGAGACTTTGATGTTGTTTTGGGGATGAATTGGTTATCTCGTCATCGAGCCACGATAGACTGTTATAAGAAGGAAATCAGATTGGTTCGGTCAGGGGAACCGGATGTGGTATTCCTGGGAATACGGAAAGAACTCACCACTAGTATTATCACTGCTATAACAGCCCATAAGATGCTTCGGAAAGGGTGTCAGGAGTATCTTGCTTATGTGGTTGACAAGAAAAAGGAAGGGATTCACTTGGAAGACATTCCGGTAATCAGGGAATTCCCAGATGTATTTTCGGATGATATTTCAAGCTTACCCCCAGATAGAGAGATAGAATTTGTGATAGACTTGGCTTTGAGAACTAAGCCAATTTCTATTCCTCCCTATAGCTCCGGCCGAATTAAAGGAGCTTAAGACACAATTAGAAGAATTGTTGAACAAGGGCTTTATAAGGCCCAGTACTTCACCGTGGGGGGCTCCAGTTTTATTCATTAAGAAGAAGGACGAGAGTTTACGATTGTGTATCGACTACAGGCAGTTGAATCGGGTGACAATACACAATCAATACCCACTTCCACGGATTGATGAGTTATTTGATCAACTACAGGGATCCAGAGTATACTCAAAGATTGATTTAAGATCGGGTAACCATCAACTGAAGGTCCGCAAAAAGGATGTTCCTAAGACTGCTTTTAGAACTCGCTATGGGCATTATGAGTTTCTAGTCATGCCATTCGGGTTGACCAATGCCCCAGCGGTATTCATGGACTTGATGAACAGGGTCTTTCGACCTTATTTAGATAAGTTCGTGTTCGTATTCATTGATGATATACTGGTGTATTTAGGCAGTCAAGAGGAGCATGCAGAGCACCTCAGAACCGTGTTATAGACCCTACGAGAACATCAGTTGTATGCCAAGTTCAGTAAATGCCAATTTTGGCTAGATTGGGTGGTGTTCTTGAGTCATGTCATTTCAGCTGAGGGAATCAGTGTGGATCCTTAAAAAATAGAGGCTATTATGAACTGGAAGCCGTCGACGAATGTAACAATAATCAGGAGCTTTCTTGGTTTGGCAGGCTACTACAGGAAATTCGTCGAGGGGTTTTCTAGAATAGTAGCCCCATTGACCAAACTGATGAGGAAGGATGAGAAGTTTGAATGGTCAGATGCCTGTCAACGCAGTTTTGATGAATTGAAGGAAAGGTTGATGTAACACCCCCTAACCCGACTCGCCTGGACCGAATCAAGGAGCGCTACCCGTTTTCAATTTTTTTTTCTAAACTTAATTTAAAATTTAAATTCCTTGAAACCATATATTGCATTTTAAAACCTTCAAGACTGGACCCATCAAAATGTTCGAAAATTTGTCAGAGTTTCCTCTGTTTTTCTGATTTTCTAAAAACCTGTTTAATAAAATCACAATTTCACAAATATACACTTCAAAAGTCTTTCAATCAGTTTGCGCACCCTACCAATTTTTGGTGCGACTTTTCAAACATTTCCAACAAATCAAATAAGTAAACGATATTTCAAAAATAATAAAATCTCATACTTTTAAACCACATAAACTATTAAATAAATATTTATAAAGCTTATATATTACAAACTTTTACATTTTTTTGTACATGCATGCATCAATAACCAAATACATAACAAGAGTTAAATAAACTACCCAAAAGTGATGTGACTCTGAATTTTCTCTGCAACTATCACCTCTTCAATCCGTCTTTGCTCTGGATTCTTCTTTACCTACGCGTGGTAAATTAACGCGCTAAGCATGTAGCTTAGTGGGTGTACACTAAACTGAATTTACAAATTTACTATAATAATAATTATATCAATTTATCATAAATATAGATATCAGATAAATATTCAAATATGGGGCTCAAATCAAATCAAATACTTTTAATTCACATTACCTTTTGAATTCAAAATCAAATAACATTACAATTACTATTTTCACAATTACACAAATAGTCTCAAATCACATTTCAATTTCCATTTCGGCTCCTGATACACATAACATATTTTACAGGACTGGATTACAGGTTGTTCGGCATCAGAACACATCGGGCCTACCCTCAAATCTAAATCGACATATTTACCTATTCAGTATCGGACACCAACGGGGCTACCCATCGAATGGTAACTCAGGCACACATTTTCGGCATTGGACACCAACAGGGCTACCCGCCAGAAATGTCCCAAATCAATCTCCCTACCCTAGAACCGGCACTCGGGGCCTATTACACATCCATAGGGTGGTACATCATAATATTTCGGTGTAGTACTGCTATATAACCCAATTGACATATCAATCTCCTATATCTATATCTATGTTCATATATATCAGTGCCAGTTCACAGTATGATTTCTCAAATTCAATGTCAATTCATTCTTTTTTTCTTTCAGAATCGTCAAATTCAACTTTCAAATCATTCAATTTCGATTTCGACATTTCAATTTCAGAATACAAATTCACAAATCATTCCTCTATAATCAAATTCAATTTTCGATTAAATTCAAATTAATAAACACATTTACAAAATTTAAATATGTAATCAATAATCATATAAAAGAGACTCAAAATTATATTCAAACTTATTTTCACAAATTAATATCGAATCAAATTGCCTCAAAATCCTTTAATCAATTTATTACAAATAATATATATATTCAAAATCACTTTCAATTATCTTTCACATATCACTAATAGAATCAAAACATATTAAAATCAATTCATAATACTATCCACAAACAATTTTTTTTCGAATTTATGTTATATTTCGAGAATACATAAATCAAATCAAGTCAAAATCAATTTCAAACTGTGAATTCTAATCAAAATAGTTCAAACAATTCAAAATCAATAAAATTCGATAAATCCGAAATATTCTGAAAAAATTAACATACGAAAATTAGTGTACACCAAACTTGGATAATTTTCCGACACTTTTCTTTTCCTCTTCCTTTCTTCTTCTTCTTCCCTCTTTCTCTCTCTTTTGGTTGAAACCTTCTTCTTCCTTGCTTGGCCGGCCTCTCTCTCTCTCTCTCTTCTCCTTTCTCTTTTTTTTTTATTTTTTTTTCTCTTCTCACGATTTGCTTTGTTTGATTTTTTTTTTCTAGTTTGTTTTTTTTAAGCAAGTTTGACTTGCTTTTGTTAGTGGAATTCTCCACTAACTTATAAATATATATTATATTTATAAATATCTCTACAATTGCAACTTGCTCCCTTGAGCTTCTTAAAATTCTAAGATGACAACAACTTTACAATTAATTACACGTGATTTACCAATCATCCTTTAATTATCAAACTAACCCACCAATCACATTCCATCTCAATAATTATTCCAAAATATTTCACACTTATCCAATTACCAAATTAACTTCACTAATATTCAATTGGACCCATTATAATCCAAATGCACCATGAAAATAATATTCTAATGGGAGTTAAATCGGTTAAAATCACTATTTGTTTATACACTATATATTGAATATATATTGACAGGCCTCTAAGCTACAATCTCCCATTAGGTAGCCTGCGTCACTCCATGGTAGCTTTCCAGGCTTCCGTGAAGTTAAGCCGTTTCTTGTAACTAGAAATCTGAGTAGTAATTTTTTTTTTATACAAAACTATTTTATAAAAATTTTGGCAGAGTCTTAGAGACCTGCATAAAACTTGAACACTTCTATAATCTTTCAAATTTCAACTACTGTGGACCTCCAGTCCATCTCAATAATTCAATCACAACTCAAATAGTTTAAATTTCAAAATCAATAGTCATCAAATATAAATAAATCAAATTTTAAATAAAATACTTATACACTTAAAACAATATTAAAATACAAACTTAACAATTCAAAACATTATATATGCTTGTAAAACAGTCACATCATCCTCTGACTGGTCCCACTGGTCTTCGGCATCACTGTAATGTCTGCACCTGTACCTGTACCTGGGGAGGTTGGTTTATAAAACATAAAAACTATAATGAGCTAAACGAGCTCAGTGAGTGTTATCATTTTACTAAGCAATTCTAATATTTCTGAATTAACCTCCCGAAAACTTTACTGTAATGGATAAAATCTTATTTTCTGAAATCTATACTGAAATAACTAATAATCTGTTTTCAATAAAAACTGTACTGATTTCTCTTTTATAAAACTATTCTGAAATATATATATGAAAATCTTTCTCATAAAATTATACTGAAATCTATTTGTTGGAAACTGTTCTGAAATTTATACAGAAAACTATTCTGAAATCAAATTTCTGAAAAACTAAGAATATATACATATACTTTCACTTTATTAAAATCTGAAAAGCTGAAGTTATATCTTTTCTATTTCTGAAAACTGAAAACTAACCTGATATTCTTTACTGAAAACTAACCTGATATTCTTTTCTGAAAACTGAAATACTGAAATAATATGTTTTCTGAAAAACTGAAATATTAAGATAATGTACTTTTCTTAAAACTGAAAAACTAAAAGAATATATTTTACTAAAAATGCTTTTCTAATAAAACTTTTCTAATAATTTAGTTTTCTGATAAAATTCTTTTCTGATAAAATATTCTGATAATAAACTTTTCTGAAAACTTATTCTGTCTCCTGAAAACAATGTACTGAAATCTGTAATCATCTGTTTTCTGAATACTGTACTGAAATCTGCTTTTCTGAAAATCTAGCCAAGCCTAACGTACAAAGCTCTTAATTTAATATTATGTACTAAAAATCTGAAAATCATATATGGCTTGGCTTCTGTATCTGAAAACTCTCAATGGACCCCTAAGCTGAACTGAATTCATAGGTCGACTAACTGCGCCGTACCATATGAGTGGGTCACAGGGCGACTAACTGCGCCGTCTATTGTGACATCTGATATAAGTCACGAGGCGACTAACTGATGCGCTCAACGTGACATCTGATAAAAGATATCTCACTGTCTATGTGCGGAATGCTGCGTCGGATACATATAGCAAGACAACACTCCAATGTGTGGGCAACTGACAGACTCGATAGACTTAAACCCCCCTGGAGTTAGCGGACTGTCCCCCCTTAACTTGCCACACACAATTAGGATGTACCGGCCGGGTCTACTGCTGATAACTGATAATATGATAATCCATGGGTTTGAAAACTATTTTCTTTACTTTGAAAACTAGCTTTTAATTAAAAACCATGGAATATACATAAAATTTATTTATTAAATGAATATAAATTCTAAATTTCTGAAATATAAAATACTTTAATTAAAAACATACTTAAACATAAATTCTATTTAACTTACAAAACTCATAAAAGTAAATAAACGTATATCATATCACAAATACTTCAATCAAATTTAAAAACATATTAAAGAACATGTCAATCAAAATATAACCTTACTCTCGCTTAAATAAAATCGTAACTTGTTATAAATTCTTATAAAATATATTATAGAAATAAAATATACTTTACATAAAAATAATTTTACACTCACTGATTTCTGGTTCTCTCTAAGCTTTGTGCTCTAGTTCCTTCGTCTCACTACATTTCTTGATTTTCCATAACGTTTCTTTTTCTCCCATACTACGAAGATTTCTCCCTAAAATAATATATTTTCAAACAGTCATTAATATAAATACTACAACTAATACAAAAACTCAATTAACACGTTCTACGCTTTATTTTTCAATTTCTTTTATTCTAATATAATCGATTACATTTAATTCACTAAAAATCATATCTCTTTAATTAAATATACCTTGAATCATTCAATTTTTCTCAAATTGAATATCATACAACACTGTCCAACATACTTTCTTGGATTTCTAAGCACCCATTTGTATCAATTCATACAAATACAATTTCTAATACTTAATTGCCCATCAATTGAAATCTCTACACTATTAACATTCAATGTCTACACAAATGCTCATTCTAATCTTCATTAATTTCACATAAATAAACTTTTTTCACTTAACAACATCAAATTCAACTTCATTAAACTCAATTAAACTAATTATAGCTTCAATTTCAATTTCTATTCAAAATTCCCAAAATTAGTGATTCCATTTCACACCAAACACAACATTATAACAAAACTCATAATATAAGTCATTAATTTGAGAATTATTTTGATTTCTTACTTAACGATTCTAAATTCAAACCATCAAGTAATTCAAAAATACTCCAATTACACAAATAACATCTCAATTAACTAATTTAAACTCAAAATCATCAAATCCCCAAAACTTTAAATTACTAATTTTCTAATTTTTCATTTCAATCAATTCAATTTCAACTAATTTCCAACCAAACACCACAAAAACTCAAATCAAATACTCAAATTAACAAAACCCATCACCAAAATCATCACCCAAACATTCAATTTCATTTATATTCAACAATCAATTTCAAACATTCAATTCACTTCTCAATAAATCTCAAAAATCAATTCAATTTCATCAATTATCAACCTACAAATTCTACAACACAATTTCATCAAATTCAAACCAACTCAACTTCATTAATCACTTACCCATATCATTTTCTTCTTCTTCTTTATCTTTTCTTTTTCTTTTCTCTTCCTCCTTTCTCACGGTTTCTGCAGCTCTTCTTCTCCTTTCTCGCTGCTACTTCTTCTCCCTTTTCTCTCTTTCCTTCTTCTCCCTTGCTGGCCGAAGCCTCTTCCTTTCTTCTTCTTTTTCCGCTGCTCACTTTCTCTTTTTCTTTCTTATTTCCCTGCTCTATTTTTTGGTGTGTTCTTCTCCATTTTTTCTACACAAATTCAGCTCTCCCTCTCTTCCATGGCCGCCTTCTTCTTTCTTCTCTTCTTTTTCTTCTCCTCCCTTCTCGAATTTTCTGGTTCTTTCTTGCCTCCTCTCTGTTTTCATTTTGCTGGTTTCTTTCTTTCATTTTCTGATTGTATATTATATATAAATATATAATTTGATATTTACACCTTGCCCCATGTCATTTTAAAATTATAATGTAACCACAACCATCAATTTAATCACGTGAATTTGATCCACAATCTTATAACTTACAAATTAATCCATAAAAATCCATTAACTCTTTTCCGCAAAAATCCATTTCAATTTACTTTTCCATCAATTAATTAAATCACAACCTCATATCGTAAAATATATTTTAACTTCTAATAAATATTCTTCATAATTCAATTTATGGAACTCTTTATTATGTTCTCCAAAACTTATAATTTAAATTTCTCATATACTTTAATCATCTGATACCATTCTAGATATTTTTCGAGTCTCTGATACCCTTTTCGGAAACTTTCGGATCAATCAAATAAATTCCACTATAGCACCATTAACATTTCTAAACATTCGATTTATTCATAATACATGCTTATTTATTTACTTGTGTATTGTACAATAAATTCTCAAAGAATATATTACAATATCTGTAGATGTACAGTACATAATATCGGGATGGTGTATTACATATATACTTTCCACCAATTTAAATAACATACTTAACTTTTGCATGCTTATAATAATTCAATGATATTTATCATATTTAAGAAAAATTAGGGGTGTTACAGTTGACCTCAGCTCCTCTACTTACTTTACCATTAGGAAAGGACGATTTTGTCATATATAGTGATGCCTCAAGACAGGGTTTGAGTTGTGTTTTGATGCAGAATGATAGAGTTATTGCTTACACTTCTAGGCAGTTGAAAAAACATGAGCAAAATTACCTGATCTATGATCTTGAACTCGTAGTAGTAGTATTTGCTCTGAAGATCTGGAGGCATTACTTATATGGTACCCCTTGTTAGATTTTACAGATCATAAAAGTTTGCAGCATATCTTCACTCAAAAGGAGTTGAACTGAAGGCAGAGGATGTGGTTGGAGTTTGATAAAGATTATGATTGTACGATAGAGTACCACCCAGGGAAGGCCAATGTAGTGGCTGATACCTTAAGTAGGAGACCCAAAAGTTCACTAGCTTAACTAAAAATAGTGTATCTTCCACTTTTAGTAGAGATGAGGTCTCTGGGAGTGAAGTTAGGGATTGCAGACACAGGGGCTTTGCTAGCTACCTTCCATGTCCGTTCTCTACTGGTGGAACAGCTCAGGGAAGAACAGAGGCAGGATCCTTATATGGTAAAGCTAAGAGAAGAGACTGAGAATGGGAAGAGCACAGATTTTCAGATCAGGGATGATGGCATGATAATGAAAGGTCAGCGCATATATGTACCGGAGACAGATGAGCTAAAAAGGGAAATTATGGAAGAAGCTCATTTCTCAGCTTACATCATGCACCTAGGTAGTACAAAAATGTATCACACCCTAAAGGAGCATTACTAGTGGAAAGGGATGAAGAAAGAAATACCAGGTTTCGTCTCGAGGTGTCTAACCTGTCAATAGGTGAAAGCAGAGCACCAGAAACCCGCAGGATTGATGTAGCCCCTCCCTGTCCCCGTATGGAAGTGGAAGAAGATTACAATGGATTTTTATGACAGGACTCCCACGGATACAGAGGGGACACGATGCCATATGGGTTATTGTGGACAGGTTAACCATCTGCTTATTTTCTGCCCATTAGGAGTGATTATCCTCTGAATAAACTGGCCCAGCTCTATGTAGACGAAATTATCAGACTGCATGGTGTACCAATCTCTATAGTTTCAGATCGTGATCCTCGATTCACGTCGAAGTTCTGGTCCAGTTTACAGAATGCTTTAGGCACACGTCTAAATTTCAGTACAGCTTTTCACCCTCAGACGGATGGCCAGTCAGAGAGGACTATTCAGACATTGAAGATATGCTAGGGCGTATGCTATGGAATTCAGGGGAAGCTGGGATGCCCACCTACCATTGATGGAGTTCGCCTATAATATAGCTACCAAACCAGTATAGGTATGGCCCTTATGAAGCACTATACGGCAGGAAGTGCAGAACTCCTATATGCTAGGATGAGGTAGGTGAAAGGAACTGTGAGGTCCTGAATTAGTCCAGATCACTTCAGATAAGATCAGGGTTATCCGAAATAAACTCAAAACAGCGAGAGACCAAATAACAATTATGCGGATAATCACCGTAGGGACCTAAAGTTTGAAATTGGTGATAAGGTATTCCGTAAATTTCCCTTGGGAAAGTTGTATTTAGATTTGGAAGGGCGTGGTAAGTTGAGCCCATGCTACATCGGGCCATATGAGATCACAAACAGGGTTGGACCAGTAGCGTATAAGGTTGAACTTACCACCAGAGCTAACAAAGATTCACAATGTATTCCATGTGTCCATGCTCCGAAAATATATTCCAGATCCTGCTCATGTGCTTAAGGATCAGCCAGTAGAACTAAAGGAAAATCTTACTTATGAGGAGAAAACCAGTCCAGATCTTAGATCGCAAGGAGCAAGTCCTGTGGCAGAACCACGACGTGAAAGAAGCTACCTAGGAACCTGTGTTGGGATTTATGCCCTAAAGCTTGTAATTGTAAATGGTTAAAGACTTAATAAGAATTATTCAGATTATCATTCAAGTTTATAAATGTTTTATATTCTG
This sequence comes from Xanthoceras sorbifolium, assembly GCA_003430845.1. Taxonomy (NCBI): domain Eukaryota; kingdom Viridiplantae; phylum Streptophyta; class Magnoliopsida; order Sapindales; family Sapindaceae; genus Xanthoceras; species Xanthoceras sorbifolium. The sequence continues at coordinate 22,155 of QUWJ01000663.1, forward strand.
TAATACATTCGTATTCTGGAAGAACATCCTAGATTGCAAGATGTAATCTCAAAATGATATATGATGGTCATATACAGAGAGAATTCATTTTGAGACATGCAATCTAAAGAGTCCGTAGAGAGCGAACAAAGTTTGGTACTTTTTTTGTGATTGATCTACTGCTGCGATTCATTCTGTAAAGTACGGTGGTCTTATACTAGACCGCTCATGTAGTTGACATGAGAATTGAGGCACTTATATGATGAGATCATATAGGACTATACCACAATTTATATGAATCTCTCACCAAGATCTGGTAGTAGATGAGATTCATATATAATCGATACAACGATGGCTATTTATAGGTGATCTTAATCCTGAGTGTCTTATCGACTCCTTCAGGTTGGATCGTGGCTTTTGATTTACCATGAGTGAGGTTGATGTGAATCTCAACCAATACCTCCGTATCCTGGAGTTGCGGTTTGACTTGTAGTTGGGAAGGTTTGAACACAATAGTGGAATCCACTCCTTCTTGATTGAAGTAGAGGAGTAGTTCCCTTAAGGGTTGATTAGAGGTTTGAACGATTATGAGCGCTCTTCTTCTTCAGTGAGGAAGATAGGATTTAATTGTTCATTAGAGAATCAATGGTACTTAAAGGAAAAGATATTTCTAGAGGGATATAATGGACTTTATGACCCAGCTCTAGTTATGAACTATTTGTGGATGATCACACTATATGAAATTAGCTATATCAATGGACACTGAGACTTCAGATTGTATAAACACTTCTACAGTTTCTGAGAGTGCAGCCTCGGGTTATTAGTGGAATAACTTCGAGGTTAATAATCGTGAAATATTAATTAAAGAGTTTTAATTAATATTACTAAGTATTATTAGAGCTCAAAACTGTGGGTCTATTAGGTCCCCTTGCTAGCCCTTATGGTTGTTGGTAACGAGGGTCACGGTAGATTAATTGTATGGTCCAATTAATAGTATATGAAAGTAATATGATTTAAATAAAAGAGAATAATTAAATATTTAATAAAATAATAGAAATTAATAATTATGAATTATTAATTTATTTATTAAATTTGAAGTCATGTGATTAAATAATGACTAGGACAAAAGAATTAAAGAATTAGATTATTTTAATAGTCCAAAGGTCACAGGTTCAAGGTCTTTAGGGAGACCAAAAATAAATAGGATTAAGAATCTTATTTTGACTTGATCAAATTAAAACCCTAAAGAGCTACTATATAAGTGTTATATAGCTAGGAAAAAAAGACCTAACACATAAGTGAGAAACACAAGAGGGTTCGGCCACCAAAGAGAGAAGAAAGAAAAAAAAAAGTTTTTTTTTCTGACTCTCCCTTTTCTTGCAGGTGCAGCCGGCCATAGGGAGAAAAGGTTCCTTATTCTGCATATTATACGATAATCAAACGTTTTCTAAAACTCTCTTCAACCGGAAGATCAGATGCGCCGTCAGTATCCTTATCTATTTTGTTAAGTAGATTGTATAAATTTCGAGGATGAAATTTTATAAGGGGGAAGAAATTGTAATATACCCTCCTGATAGAATGTACTGTACATATATATATATATATTATATGTATTGTAATATATTTTCTTAGAATTGTTGTACGGTACGCATGTGAATAAATTTGCCCTTATTATGAATAAATTGAATGTTAGATGTATTAACGGTGCTATAATGAAACTTTTCGGATATTATCCTAGACTGCTCATGTAGTTGACATGAGAATGAAGGCACCTTATATGATGAGATCATATAGGACTGGGCCACGATTTATATGAATCTCTCACCAAGATCCGTTAGTAGATGAGATTCATATATAATCGATAAACGATGGCTATTTATAGGTGATCTTAATCCTGAGTGTCTTATCTACTCCTTCAGGTTGGATCGTGGCTTTTGATTTACCATGAGTGAGGTTAATGAGAATCTCGACCAATACCTCCGTATCTTGGAGTTATGGTTTGGCTTGTGGCTGGGAAGGCTTGAACACAATAGTGGAATCCACTCCTTCTTGATTGAAGTAGATAAGTAGTTCCCTTAAGGTTGATTCGGGGCTTGAACGATTATGAGCGCTCTCCTTCTTCCGTGAGGAAGATAGAATTTAATGGTTCATTAGAGAATCAATGGTACTTAAAGGAAAATATATTTCTAGAGGGGTATAACGGACTTTATGACCCAGCTCTAGTTATGAACTATTTGTGGAGGATCACACTATATGAAATTAGCTATATCAATAGACACTGAGACTTCAGATTGTATAAACACGTCTACAGTTCTGAGAGTGCAGCCTCAGGTTTTTAGTAGAATAACTTCGAGGTTAATAATCGTGAAATTTAATTAAAGAGTTTTAATTAATATTACTAAGTATTATTAGAGCTCAAAACTGTGGGTCCATTAGGTCCCCTTGCTAGCCCTTATGGTTGTTGGTAACGAGGGTCACGGTAGATTAATTGGATGATCCAATTAATAGTGTTACGAAAGTAATGCGATAAAAATAAAAGAGAATAATTAAATAATGTGATTATTTAATTAATTAAATATTTAATAAAATAATAAAAATTAATAATATGAATTATTAATTCTATTTATTAAATATGAGGTCATGTGATTAAATAATGACTAGGACAAAAGAATTAAAATAATTAGATTATTTTAATAGTCTAAAAGGTCATAGGTTCAAGTCTTTAGGGAGACTAAAAATAAATAGGATTTAGAATCTTATTTTGACTTGGTCAAACTAAAACCCTAAAGGACTAGTATATAAGTGTTATATAGCTAGAAAAAAAAACCTAACCTAGCACACAAGTGAACAAGAAAAAGAATTCAGCCACCAAAGAGAGAAAAAAAGAGAAGAAAAGGATTTTTTATGACTCTTCCCTCTTTTGCAGGATTCGGCCGACGTTCTTTTCACGTGACCTCCATCTCTTGCCGTGACGTGCCCACACACACGTTGTTAGACCGCGGGTCATAGCTCGGAAGATCTAGGCGGTAGATCGAGGAATCAGAAAAAAGAAAATCAAGAAATAGGTATGTAGTTTCTAAAGTCTTTTTCTGCGTATATACAGGAACTCGTTCCTGATTGAAAAAGGTTTTCAATATAAGAAAAAATTTAAAACCCAATTCCGCATGTTATACGATAATCAAAATTTTTTCTAAAACTCCCTTCACATATGCCAATTAGGCAATTGGGTTTAGATTATTATATATATACTAGTGTATTGCCCTCTACATGTTCGGGGTATATAACGAGTTAGCGCGCTGGCTTCTACGTGGCGATTCTAACAAAAAGAAAGAAAAGTTTTCTAGTGATTCTAAGTTTCTCAGAGGGTTTGAGTAACTAACGAAAAAGAAAAGTTTTTTGTTTCTCATCTTTAGGTACGCAATTTAAAGAAAAGGAGCCCACACTACAAGGTGATCCACATTCGTGAAGGATTGAAAGATTTTGTGGTTCATAGTCGACGCAATATCAATTTTAAACAGAAAAAAAAACCTAGATCGATTAAGTATTCAGACACAGTTTTTAATTTTATTCCTGACCACAAAATTTTTTAAAATTCCAAACTGACCCCTTTTTATTAAAAAATTATAAAAGAACCTCAAATGATCCCAAACGTATCCCAAACATCCTAACGTATCCTTGCCGTATCCTGGCCGTATCCTTCGTTTATCCAAAATTCAAACCGCCCGAAGTCAACGGATATGCGTATCCTCGCGTATCCAAATATCCGATATGGATACAAGTGGGATACGCAAGGTTTTGGAGTATCCGTATTTTCTAAGTATCAATAAAATCATTATCCGGAATGGAAACACACTAGAATTGGCTTTATGTATTAGACAAAGCTGTTTGTTTGATTGACTAAAACATCTAAAATTAGAAATCTCACCTACGAATATCTGACAAAGTAGAATGCTCTTTCTTCTTTTTGGTTATGTTATGCTCTCAAATTTTATGTTATTGTCATTTGAAATTTAGTTTTATATGATTAGATATGTTAGAAAATTTCAGATGCAGACATGCCTTTAAAGTTGAAATTGAACAAAATTTCTTTCTTCGTCACACACATGGGGTTTTTGTTTCGTTGTTGTCATTTTCTGCATTCATTTGCTTTCTTTAGAAATTACAATGCTTGAAATTTGAATTTGCAATATATAAGAAACTTTGAAAATGTTGGTGATAGATAATATGCTTGTTCAATTTTAGTTGTGGTTACTCTATTTGTAATTTCCGTTGGTTTATCTTCTGTCATTTAGTTGAATTTTGTTTCAGATATGATACTGATTCAATAGTGACTATATTTGCTTATAGAGCAACATCAGTTGTTCTATCAGATGACATTTTCAAGCAATATGTCAAAATAACTTTGATAGAATATATCAACTTGCCCTTTTGCATTCTTTTTTCTTTTCTTTTTCTTTTTTGTTTTGTTTTTGTTATTTTGCAGTGTAAAAAACGGAGGGAAATTTGGATTACAGGTTTTGAGAAGAGTAAATAACGCTCAGATCTTCTGAGGTTTACTCTTCTACAAACTGAATATAACATTTAGGTTTATTGGCAAATACCTCCTCTGTCGTTAGTCAAATTTCATCCAATTAAACAGTTGACTAGGTTTGACTGTGAAAAAGACTAAAATAAACCTGTAATTTGAATATATATATATATATATATATATATTGTTTGTGATAAATTAATGAAACGATTTTGGGGCAATTGGATTTGATATTGATTTGTGAAATAAATTTGAATATAATTTTGCATCTCTTTTATATGATTATTGATGATATATTTGGATTTTGTAAATGTGTGTATTGAAATGGTCCTAGGGTACTTGGACATATATATGGATATAGGAGGTTGGTATACCAGCTGGGTTCATTTAGCAGTACTGCACCGATATTGATATTGATCTGGATACTGATATATATACCTCCCCAAGGATTCGTCCTGAGTAGGGAGACACGTACCTCCTCAAGGATTCGTCCTGGGGTAGGAAGACACGTACCTTCCTAAGGATTCGTTCCTGGGATAGGGAGATATGTACCTCTCTAGGATACCAAACATTCGGTCCTAGGGTAGGGAGATACGTACCACCCTAAGGATTCGTCCTAGGGTTGGGAGTTATGTTCGACTTGACAGCCACTGAGAGGTCGAACGACCCATATTCCAGTCCTGAATTATGTTAAGTATACCAAAGGACCAAAATTGAAAATGAATTGAATGAAATGATTAGAAAAGAATTAAAACCTGAATTTCGTATGAAGTTTTGATTGAATTTATATGCTTTTATTACACTGATTCCTTATAATTTATTTCAGTGATTTATTTGAATAATGTAATGTTTTATACGATAGTAATGTGACATTTCTGTTATGAAATTATTTTATGATTTTGATATTTAGTTTAGTGTACACCCACTAAGCTATATGCTTAGCGCGTCGGTTTTTATCGCGCGTAGGTAACAGGGATACTGAGGAAGCAAAAGATTGAAGAGAGAGTTGCAGGCAGAGATCCAGAGTCATCACATTTTGGTAGACATATATTCTTGTATATTATAGTTAATACGCATGCATATACAGACATATGTAAATGTGTTATATATTTGTATTTTGTAATTAACTGTTTTATGATTTCTGTTTTTCATTTCAAAGGATTGTAAATAGTACATTATGAATTGTTTTATTTTAAAACTGTTTGGAAGTCGCACTAAACGGCAGAGTGCGCATGTGATTGAAAGGATATTTGAAGTGTTGTTGTGGATTTTATTTGATTTGAGACTGATTTGAAACAGGTTTTGGAAAATCAGAAAAACAGAGGAAACTCTGCCGAAATTTTTGAAAAAAATGAGTTTGATGGGCTCACTAGAAAAATATTTTTTAAATTACAAATTTATAGGATTTTATATGGTTTTATATGGTTTTTAGTTTATAAAAAGAATTAAGAAAGTATTTGAAAACCAAAATTGACAAAATCCTAAAAATTTTTTGATTCTAAACTTTTTTTTTTTAAATTATTAATTTTTTAATCATAAGAAAAGTCATATGTTATCACTTTTCTTAAATTTGTCATCTTATTATTTTGATTCCAAACATTTTTTAAAATTATTATTTTGAATCAAAGAAAAGTCATATGTTGTCACTTTTCTTAAATTTGTCATCTTATTATTTTGATTCCAATGCAAACAAACAAAAGGGAAAGGACCACTTGATCCCAACTGGATTGATATTCTAGACAACTCCATCAATTACTTAAATCTCTACTCTTCTCCACCTTACTTCCAACCCAAACACACGCTGCTGCATGCTGTTCTTCATAATTAGCTTCAAGAAAACAACAGTTTCAAAGGAAACTAATAAATCTCAACCACTCATTATTGTTAATTCTGATTTATGGCATTTCTATTATAATAAAGTTTTTTCACTGTCTTACCTATTTAAAATTGTTTTCAAAATAAACAGAAAATTACCAAAGGTTAATTGGAAACCCATCAAGGTTCAATTATTGACATTGTAAATATTAAAATATTTTGATCCCAAACTTTTTTTTAAATTATTGTTTTTTAATTGATATTTTTTTTAACTCTCATAGTTCTTAATTTTTTTAAAAATTTCATTAATTTAGTCATTTTATTAGTTAATAATTAGACAAATTTAATGGTGTTATAGTATTTAGTTTTTAGACTAAATAGTATTTCAGTTTTGACATATGTTATATTTTTATTGGATGTACAAGTTAAGATTAATTTATTAAAGTTTAAAAATTAAAGGGTAAAATCGTATTTTTAATTTAATTATTTAAAGTTAAGGGTAAAATGATCAATGTGCATATTATGTAATATTTGACTGTAAAAAATTTGGTTAGAAGGAATAAAATGATGGATTTTTAAAAAGTTAAGGACCACGCAAACTAAAAAAATAAATATTAATTAAAAATTAATAATTCAAAAAAAAGATAAGAATCAAAATAAATTTTACCCATATATATATATAAGAAATTACAGCGAACCTACCTGAGAACTTTATGAAAAATTGTCAGCGAACCCCTCTGCCATTACCGTTGACCATTAAAGATAACCGTTGATTGTTTTAAAAGTTCAAAAAGACCAAAATACCCTTAATTAAAAAAGAACAAATTACAACGAAACTACCTAAGGTTTGCCATTTTATAGGCAGAAATAACTTTATAAAAAATTGACAGTGAATCCTCCTGCCGTTACCATTGATCGTTAAAGATAATCATTGACTCATTTAAAAGTTTAAAAAGACCAAAATACCCCTAATTAAAAAAATTAAAATTTTAAAAAATAAAAGGTGAATTGCACTAAAGTTTCTCTTATTTTTTTTTAAAAAAAAAATTAAAAACAATAAAATAAATTAATAGATCTCCACTGTTCATCAATATTGATGGATGATGCAGATCATATTAAAAAAATAATAGTTTTTAAAAAATAACAATTATAAAAATAAAAAAATAAAAATAAATTTTGGTTTGATGGAGATGGAGATTGGATCTCGACCGTCCATCAGGATGAACAGTGAAAATCCAATATGAAAATTGGATCTCCATCAAGATCAAGAAAAAATTGAAAAAGTAAAATCTCCATCGCTCAAGATTGGTTCTATTGAGTAATTTAATTTTTTTTTTTTTTTTATCTTGATGGAAATCCAATTTTCAGATTGAATCTCCACCGTCCATAAATTCTGATGGACGATCAAATTAAATTTTCGTGCAATTCTATTGTTTTATTGTTTAAATTAAATTAAATTTATCCTTATTTAATTAATTTTATTGTTTTTAATTTTGTTTTAAAAAAATATGAGAAACTTTAGTGCAATTCATAATTTATTTTTAAATTTTTAAATTTTAATTAGGGGTATTTTGATTTTTTTGAACTTTTAAAACGATCAACGATTATCTTTTATGGTCAACGGTAACAGTAGGGGGGTTCGCTGTCAATTTTCCATAAAATTGTTTCCGCCTGTAAAATGGCAAACCTCAGGTGGTTTCGCTGTAATTTGTCCTTTTTTAATTAGGGGTATTTTGGTCTTTTTAAACTTTTTAAACGGTCAACGGTTATCTTCAATGGTCAATAGTAATGGTAAGGGGGTTCGCTGTCAATTTTTCATAAAGTTGTTTCCGCTTGTAAAATGGCAAAACTTAGGTAGGTTTGCTGTAATTTGTCATTTTTTTAATTATGAGTATTTTACTCTTTTTAAACTTTTAAAACTGACAGGCCTCTAGCCTACCGGCATTCCACAGTAGCTTCCCAGTCGAGGCTTGCCCCGCTGGAAGGCTTCCATGAAGCTAAGCCGTTTCTTATAGCTGAAAATCTGAGTATGAAATTTTTTTTTTTATGCAAAACTATTTTATAAAAATTTTGGCAGAATCTTCCTCTGTTTTTCTGAGATTACCAAATCTTGGAGACCTGCATAAAAACTTGAACACTTATATAATTTTTCAAATCTCAACTACTGTGGACCTCCGGTCCATCACCACAAACCACAACTCAAACAGTTTAATATCAAAATTAACAATTATCAAAACTAAATAAATCGGATCTTTAAATAAAATACTTATACACTTAAAACAATATTAAAATACAAACTTAACAATTTAAAACATTATATATGCTTGTAAAATAGTCACAGCATCATCTGACTGGTCCCACTGGTCTTCGACGTCCCTGCAATGTCTGTACTTGTACCTGTACCTATACTTGGGGAGGTTGGTTTATAAAACATAAAAACTATAATGAGCTAAACGAGCTCAGTGAGTGTTATCATTTTACTAAACAATTTCTAACATTTCTGAATTAACCTCCCGAAAACTTTACTGAAAAGGATAGAATCTTATTTTCTCAAATCTATACTGAAATAACTAATAATCTGTTTCTAATAAGAACTGTACCGAAATCTCTTTTATAAAAACTATTCTGAAATATATATATTAAAATCTTTCTCATAAAACTATACTGAAATCTATTTTCTAGGAACTGTTCTAAAATTTATACAGAAAACTAACTGAAAAACTAAGAATATATATAAACTTTTAGTTTACTAAAAATTGAAAAGCTGAAACTATATCTTTTCTAAAATCTGATAAGTTGAAATAATGTTCCTTTATATTTCTGAAACTGAAAAGCTAATATGATATTCTTTTCTGAAACTAAATACTGAAATAATATATTTCTCTAAAAACTGAAGTGCTAAAAGAATATACTTTCTGAAAATACTTTTCTGATAAACTTCTCTGAAAAACTTATTCTGTTTCCTGAAAACAGTATACTGAAATCAATACTAACCTGTTTTCTGAATACTGTACTGAAATTTGTTTGTTTTCTGAACATCTAGCCAAGCCTAATATACAAACACTCTTTAATAAATACTAAAGCATATACTGAATTATTTATGTAAATTTAATGCTTTGTACTGAAAATCTGTAAAACATTTATGGCTTGGCTTCTGTATCTGAAAACTCCCAATGGACCCCTAAGCTGAGCTGAACTCATAGGTCGACTAACTGCACCGTACCATATGAGTGGGTCACAAGGCGACTAACTGTGCCGTCCACTGTGACATCTGATATAAATCACGAGGCGACTAACTGATGCGCTCAACGTGACATCTGATAAAAGACATCTTACTGTGCGGAATGCTATATCGTATACATATAGCAAGACAACACCCCAATGTGTGGGCGACTAACAGACTCGACAGACTCAATCCCCCTGAAATTAGCAGATTGTCCCCTCTTAACTTGCCACACACAATTGGGATGTACCAGCCGGGTCTAACTGCTGATAATTGATCTGATCTGCTGATAATCCATAGGGTAATCCATGGGTTTGAAAACTATTTTCTTTATTTTGAAAACTAACTTTTAATCAAAACCATGGAATATATATAAAACATATTTATTAAATTAATATAAATTCTAAATTTCTGAGATATATAGTACTTTAATTAAAACACATTTAAATAAAAATTATATACAAAATCACAAAATACTAAATCAAACTTTAAGGAAATAAACTAAATGTAATTCAACTGAAAATCTGATTTTGCACTATCTTAAACAAAGTTATTAACTTGCTAAACTTTAGATAAAATATATTACTAAAATAAAATATACTTGCTTTAAAATAAATTTACACTCACTGATTTCTGGTTTTCTCTAGACTTAGCGCTCTAGTTCCTTCGTTTCATTACATTTCTTGTCTTTCCATAACGTTTCTTTTTCTCCCATAAACTAATTATAGCTTCAATTTCGAATTTAATTTCAAAAATTCTCAAAACTAATAATTCAATTTTATTCTAAACACAATATCACAGACTTCATAATACCAATTCACAAATTTGAGAATCGTTTTGATTTCTTACTTAATGATTCCAAATTCATATCACCAATTAATTCAAAAATACTCACATTACTCAATTAACTAATTTAAACTTAAAATCATCAAATCCCCAAATCTTTAACTTACTAATTTTCTTAATTTTCATTCAAATCAACTCAATTGCAACTAATTTTCAATAAAACTCCACAAAACTCAAATCAAATACTAAACTTAACAAAACCCATCAATCAATTTCACTTTATATTGAACAATCAAATTTCAAACACAATTCAAACTCAATCAATTTCTAAATCAACAAAATCCATCATCAACATCATCACCCAAACCTCCAAAACAAATTAATTTCATCAATTTCAACTACCAATTCTACAACACAAACAATTTCATCAAATTCAAACAATTTAATTTCATCAAACTTACCCCAAAATCCTCTTGCTATTCTTCTTCTGGACCGGAATTCTTTTTCCTTTTCTTTCTCTTTTCTTTTCTTTTTTTCTTCTTTTTCTTTTCTTCTTCTTCTGCTCTGTTTTCTTCTTTCTTTTTCTGCACAGTTTTTGCTCTTCTGTTTCTTCTCGCTGTTACCTCTTCTTCTTCTTTCTCACTTCTTCTTCTCTTCTCTCAGCTGGACAGTAGCTCCCTCTTTTCTCCTTCTACTGTTACTGCTATGTTTTCTGGTTCTTCTCTCTTCAGCTGCTCTGTTTTTTTTTTTTTTTTTTGTGTTTTCCTCTCTCTCTCTCCCTTCTCCTCTCTTCTTTCTTTCCTCTTCGCTGCTTCCTTGGCCGGTCACCTCTCCTCTTTCCCTTCTTCTTCTTCTTCGCTCGGCCGAGGCTTCTCTCTTCCTCTCTTAATTTCTATATTCCTCATCTCTCATCTCTCTCTCTTTTCTTCTCTAAATTTTCTGATTTCTGAATTCTATTTCACACCACTAACACATTTATATTTATATTAGATATATCTCTTTAATTGTAATTTGCCCCTTTACATTTTAAAATTATAACATAACCACCAATATACAATTTAATCACATGAATTTAATCCATAATCTTATAACTTACAAATTAATCCATAACAATCCACTAACTCTTTTCCATAAAAATCCATTTCAATTTACTTTTTCATCAATTAATTAAATCACAACTCATATCGTAAAAATATATTTTGACTTCTAATAATTATTTTTCATACTCCAATATATGGAAATCTTTACTATGTTCTCAAAAACTTATAATTGAATTTTCTTATATACTTTATGGAACCTTATTAATCATCTGAAACCATTCCAAATATTTTTCAAGTCTCTAATACCCTTAATACTTTAAACATTCGATTTACTCATAATAAAGGCTTATTTATTTACTTGTGTACTGTACAATAACTTCTGAAAGAATATATTACAATACCTGTACAGATAAGTACATAATATCGGGAGGATGTATTACAAAAACGGTCAACAATATCTTACGGTCAACGGTACTGTAATTTCTCCAATATTATATATATAATATTTATTTTGGCTTTTATCTTTTTTTGAATTATTAATTTTTAATTAATATATGCTATAATGCTAGCAGTCATATGAGCCTTAAAAACTGCCCTAAGTCATATGAGCCTACTCCTTCATTTAGCAATAAGTGACTTTAGTTTTTATTTATTTATTTTGTATATAATTTTATTTTAATTCTCGTATTTATATTTTTACTTTTTAAAACTACTAAATTATTATAAATATCCTCAATTTAATTCATATAATTAAAATTTTAGTAGTAATAGTAAATAAAATTGACTATTTTGCCTTATTAATAAGATATTGATGTTAAAAGACATATTTACTCTTCTACTTGTAAATACATAATTAACTATATTTATTCCTCGTAATTTTTTTTATTATATCTAATTAAATAATATAAAATAATATAATAAATATTATTTATTATAAAAATATCACTATCAGAGGAGGGGAAGAAGAAGTCATATGTTGTCACTTTTCTTGTACATTTCCGGTCTAATCAAAGAAAAGTCATATGTTGTCACTTTTCTTGTACATTTCTTAAATTTGTCATCTTATTATTTTGATCCCAACTTTTTTTAAATTATTATTTTTTAATTTATATTTTTTTTAACTCTCATAATCCTTAATTTTTTTTTAAAATTTCATTAATTTAGTTATTTTATTAGTTAATAATTAGTCAAATTTAATGGTATTAGTGTATTTCAGTTTTTAGAGATAAAATAAAAATTACGGTTAAAAAATAAATAAAAATAACTAAATAAAAATTAAATTCTAAAAATTAAAATTAAAATTAAAAAAATAATTTTTACAAATAATTAAAAGTTACTTCTAATATTTATTTTGTTTTTCCAAATAATTTTAATTATTATTAATATTTTATCTTATTTTAAAAAATAATAATTAAAAATTTATAATTTTTTTAAAAATAATACCTCCTTTCCTAATATTTTCAAAAAATATTTTTTAAATTTTTTATTACTTTAATAATTTACTTTCATTTATAAAATTTATTTTTTATATTTTAATATTAATTTGAAGTGTTATTTTAAATTAGTGATTTTTCATAAATTAGTTATTGTTGTAATAATTTTTTTTAAAGGTTTTAATTTTTGTGTTAGTTAATTAATTTAGTTATTTTTAATATTTAAGGATTTTTCTTATAAATTTTGTATATTTTAATTTTTTTGTTAACACATGTTATATTTTTATTGGATGTGCAAGTTAAGATTAATTTATTAAAGTTTAAAAATTAAAGGGTTAAAATTGTATTTTAATTTAATTATTTAAAGTTAAGGGTAAAATGATCAATGTGCATATTCTGTAATATTTGACTGTAAAAAATTTAGTTAGAAGGAATAAAATGATGGATTTTTAAAAAGTTAAGGACCACGCAAACCAAAACAATAAATATTAATTAAAAATCAATAATTCAAAAAAAGATAAGAATCAAAATAAATTTTACTCATATATATAAGACATTACAGCGAACTTACCTGAGAACTTTATGAAAAATTGACAGCGAACCCCTCTGCCGTTACCATTGACCGTTAAAAATAACCGTTGATTGTTTTAAAAGTTCAAAAAGACTAAAATACCCTTAATTAAAAAAGGACAAATTACAACGAACCTACCTAAGGTTTGCCATTTTACAGACAGAAATAACTTTATAGAAAATTGACAGCAAACCCTCGTGCCGTTACCGTTGATCGTTAAAGATAACCATTGACTGTTTTAAAAGTTCAAATAGACCAAAATACCCCTAATTAAAAAAATTAAAAATTTAAAAACAAAGGGTGAATTGCACTAAAGTTTCTCTTATTTTTAAAAAAAAAAATTAAAAACAATAAAATAAATTAATAGATCTCCACTGTTCATCAATATTGATGAACGATGGAGATCATATTAAAAAAATAATTTTTTTAAAAAATAACAATTATAAAAACAAAAAATAAAAAATAAATTTTGGTTTGATAGAGATGGAGATCCAATCTCCAGATTGGATCTAGACCGTCTATCAGGATGAACGGTGGAGATCCAATTTAAAAATTGGACCTCCATCAAGATCAAGAAAAAATTGAAAAAGTAAAATCTCCATTGCTCGAGATTGATTCTATTGAGTAATTTAATTTTTTTTTTTTGATCTTGATGGAGATCCAATTTGCAAATTGGATCTCCACCGTCCATAAATTCTGATGGACGGTCGAATTTAATTTTAGTGCAATTCTATTGTTTTATTGTTTTTAATTTTATTGTTTAAATTAAATTTAATTTGTCCTTATTTAATTAATTTTATTGTTTTTAATTTTGTTTTAAAATAAGAGAAACTTTAGTGCAATTCACCCTTTATTTTTAAAATTTTTAATTTTTTAATTAGGGCATTTTGGTCTTTTTGAACTTTTAAAATGGTCAATGATTATTTTTAACGGTCAACGGTTACGGTAGGGGGGTTCGTTGTCAATTTTCCATAAAGTTGTTTCCGCCTGTAAAATGGCAAACCTCATGTAGATTTGCTGTAATTTGTCCTTTTTTAATTAGGGCTATCTTGGTTTTTTTGAACTTTTAAACGGTCAACGGTAACGGTAGGGGGGTTCGCTGTCAATTTTTCATAAAATTATTTCCGCCTGTAAAATGGCAAACCTCAGGTAAGTTCGCTGTAATTTGTCCTTTTTTAATTAGGGGTATTTTGGTCTTTTTAAACTTTTAAAACGATCAACAATTATCTTTAACATTCTACGGTAACGGCAGGGGGATCACTGTCAATTTTTTATAAAGTTATTTTTACCTGTAAAATGACAAACTAAGATAGATTTGCTGTAATTTTCTCATATATATATATATATATATATATTATTTTGGCTTTTATTTTTTTTGAATTATTATTTTTTAATTAATATATGCTATAATGCTAGCAGTCATATGAGCCTTAAAAACTGCCCTAAGTCGTATGAGCCTACTCCTTCATTTAGCAATACGTGACCCTAATTTTTTTTATATTTTGTATATAATTTTATTTTAATCCTCGTATTTATATTTTTAATTTTTAAAACTACAAAATTATTATAAATATCTTAATTTTTAATTCATATAATTAAAATTTTAATAGTAATCATAAATAAAATTGACTGTTTTGCCTTAGTAATTAGATATTGATACTAAAAATATATTTACCCTTCTACTTATAAATACATAATTAACTATGTTTATCCCTAGCAATTTTTTTTTAATATATCTAATTAAATAATATAAAATAATATAATAAATATTATTTATTAAAAAAATCAGTATCAGAGGAGGGGAAGAAGAAGTTAGCTTCGTCCATAGAGGCCACCTACTTTTTTTCAATTTTTTTTGAATAAAATATGAAAGTACTTTTGATAAAAGTTTTTAGAAAAAAATTACACACAACCTACCTAAAGTTTGCTCTTTACTTTTATATACAACTTTATGATCAATTCATACAAACCCCCTCACTCTTGGTAAACTCCAGTTAGTTTTAACGATGGACTTCTAAAATTGCATGTAAAGATTATCCCATAAGAATGTCAAATGCATATAATTACAATTTTGTCCAAGGAGGAGGAGAACAAAAATAAAAGCAAATTGCAATGAAGTATCTTGACGTTTGACCATATTGTAACGAAATCGTGAGTTTATTCTTAATTATACGTTAGTACCTTTAACTAACTGGTTGACCGTTAGAATTAACGGTTAACCAATAGACAGAAGGTGGTCATTTTCTTTTGTTTTTTCAAAATAATAAAATTAAAAAAAATAAAAAATAGATCTCCAACGTCCATCAATCTCGATGGACGGTGGAGATCATATTGAAAAAAAAATTATAAAAAGAAATTTTTTATAAAAAAGATCAATTTAAAAAAAATTAAAATAAAAAACAAAAAAATTATTTATTTTTTTTTGTGTTTTTGGTGGTGGAGATCAATCCATTAATCGATCCAATGTGGATCTCCTCCACCAAGAATATAAGATCACAAAAAAAAAATTAATTATACAAACTAATTTGTAGATAAAAAATAAATATTAGTAAGGTTGTTAATTTTTTTTTTTTAAATATTAAAAATAAAAAATTAGTCTAGTTTAATTATTTATTTTTTATTTTTTTAGTATGAAAATATTAAAGATAAAAAAAATATTAATTATTTTTAATTATTATTTTTCTAATTTGTAATGTTTAAGGTTAGATTTTTTTTGTAATTTTTATATAAGATAAGGGATAATTTGATTTAAAATTAAAAAATTATAACCAACTTTTCACTTAAGGTAAAAATTAAAGTTGGATTTGACCCATTTTAACTTTTGGATTTTAAGGTTAGATTTAAGCAAAGTTTTTAATAAACTACTCCTACTTTAAAAAATTTATTAAAAAATTTTTAAATCCCAACTTATTTAAAAAGTAAAAAGCGTTTTTGAAAAAATTGTCCAACTTATATTAGAATTTTTAGTAATTGTGAAACTTGGGCCGGCCGAATAAACGAAAAGTCATATGTTGTCATTTTTCTTGTACTTTTCTTAAATTTGTCATCTTCTCATATATATATATATATATATATATATATATGCATGATAAAAATTATTTTAATCCCAAATTTTTTTAAAATTATTATTTTTAATTGATATTTTTTTAATTCTATATTCCTTAATTTTTTAAAAAATTCTATTATTTAATTATTTTATTAGTTAACAATTAGTTAAATTTAATGGTGTTAGAGTATATCAGTTTTTAGACATAAATAAAAACTAAGGTTAAAAAATAAATAAAAATTACTAAATAAAAATTAAATTCTAAAAATGAAATAATAACAATTAAAAAACTAATTTTTCAAAATAATTAAAAGTTACTTCTAATATTTATTATGTTTTTTAAAACTAATTTTAATTACTATTAATTTTTTTATCTTATTTTAAAAATAATAATTAAAAATTTATAATTTTTTTAAAAAATAATACCTCCTTTCCTAATATTTTCAAAAAATATATTTTTTTAATTTTTTTATTACTTTAATAATTGGACTTTCATTTATAAAATTTATTTTTTTATATTTTAATATTAATTTGAAGTGTTATTTTAAATTAGTATTTTTTTCATAAATTAGTTATTATTGTAATAATTTTTTTTATTTTTTAAAGGTTTTTAATTTTGGTGTAGTTAATTAATTTAGTTAGTTAATTAATTTAGTTATTTTTAATATTTAAGGATTTTTCTTATAAATTTTGTATATTTTAATTTTTTTTGTTGACACATATTATATTTTTATTGGATGTACAAGTTAAAATTAATTTATTAGAGTTTAAAAATTAAAGGATAAAATCGTATTTTAATTTAATTATTTAAAGTTAAGGGTAAAATGATCAATATACATATTCTGTAATGTTTGACTGTAAAACATTTGGTTAGAAGGAATAAAATGATAGATTTTTAAAAAGTTAGGGACAGCAAACCAAAAAAATAAATATTAATTAAAAATTAATAATTCAAAAAAAGATAAGAATCAAAATAAATTTTGCCATATATATATATATATATATATATATATATGAGATTACAGCGAGTCTACCTGAGAACTTTATAAAAAATTGACAGCGAACCCCTTTACCATTACCGTTGACCATATAAAGATTATCGTTGACCATTTTAAAAGTTCAAAAAGACCAAAATACCCTTACCCACCTGAGGTTTGCCATTTTATAGGCAGAAATAACTTTATGAAAAAATGACAGCGAACTTCCACACTGTTACCGTTGACCATTAAAGATAACCATTGACTTTTCAAAAGATCAAAATACCCCTAATTAAAAAAATTAAAAACTTAAAAAATAAAGGATGAATTGTACTAAAGTTTCTCTTATTTTTTTTATTAAAAAATTAAAAATAAATTAATAGATCTCCACTGTTCATCAATATTGATGGACGATGGAGATCATATTAAAAAAATAAAAAATAAATTTTGGTTTGATGGAGATGGAGATTGGATCTCGACCGTCCATCAGGATGAACAGTGGAGATCCAATATGAAAATTGGACCTCCATCAAGATCACGAAAAAATTGAAAAAGTAAATCTTCATCGCTCGAGATTGGTTCTATTGAGTAATTTAATTTATTTTTTTTATCTTGATGGAGATCTAATTTTTAGATTGGATTTCCACCGTTCATAAATTCTGATGGACGGTCAAATTTAATTTTAGTGCAATTCTATTGTTTTATTGTTTAAATTAAATTAAATTTATCCTTATTTAATTAATTTTATGTTTTTAATTTTGTTTTAAAAAATAAGAGAAATTTTAGTGCAATTCACCATTTATTTTTTAAAATTTTAAAATTTTAATTAGGGGTATTTTGGTTTTTTTGAACTTTTAAAACGATCAACGATTATCTTTAACGGTCAACGGTAATGGTAGAGGGATTCGCTGTCAATTTTCCATAAAATTGTTTCCGTCTGTAAAATGGCAAACCCCAGGTAGATTCGCTGTAATTTGTTCTTTTTTTAATTAGGGGTATTTTGGTCTTTTTAAACTTTTTTAAACGGTTAACGGTTATCTTCAACGGTCAACGGTAATGACAAAGGGGTTTGGTGTCAATTTTTTATAAAGTTGTTTCCACTTGTAAAATGGTAAAGCTTAGATAGGTTCGATGTAATTGTTCTTTTTTAATTAGGGGTATTTTGGTCTTTTTAAACTTTTAAACGGTCAACGGTTATCTTTAACGGTTAACGGTAACGGCAGGGGGTTCGCTGTCAATTTTGCATAAAATTGTTTCTACCTATAAAATGACAAAGTTAAAGTAGGTTCGCTGAAATTTCTCACATATATATGGATAAAATTTATTTTGATTCTTATCTTTTATTTATTTATTAATTTTTAATTAATATATGCTATAATGCTAGCAGTCATATGAGCCTTAAAAATGCCCTAACTGATATGAGCCTACTCCTTCATTTAACAATATGTGACTTTAATTTTTTTTTTAATTTTTTATTTTGTAGATAATTTTATTTTAATCCTCATATTTATATTTTTACTTTTTAAAACTACTAAGTTATTATAAATATCTCAATTTAATTCATATAATTAAAATTTTAATAGTAATAGTAAATAAATTGACTATTTTGCCTTAGTAATGAGATATGATGTTAAAAGACATATTTACTCTTCTACTTATAAATACATAATTAACTATATTTATCCTCTAGTAATTGTTTTTTTTAATATATCTAATTAATTTATTAAAAATATCACTATCAGAGAGGGGAAGAAGAAGTCAGCTTCCTCCATGGAGAATTACTCCCTATTGTTTGTGAAACCTTATTTTTTTACTCACGTTTCATTTTTTCGTCCCTTGGTCAGTACGTTTGGAAAATAGATCAAATTGGTCCTTTGACCAACTATTTGATGCGTCAACTATCACTATTTGATATTTTATCCTTAAAGAATTAATATAATTACAATTTAATCTTTCAATTAAAATAAATAAAAATAAATAAATAGAAAAATAAATAAAATAATATTAAATTAAATTATAAAAACTTTAAAATATAAAACTTATTAAAAATAATAAACTAAATTATGTTATTAGAAAAAATTAATATTTAAAAATAAAGAATAAAAAAGGTTAAAAATTGCTAAAAATAAAATAAAATAAATAAAATTTTTAAATTTTATTCTTTAAATTTTTAAATGTTAATTTTTTCAATAAAATAATTTAATTTTAATTTTTTTAATTCCATTTTTGATTTTATTATTTAATTTTATAAATGTTAATTTTTTCTAATAAAATAACTTAATTTAAATATTTTTTTAATAAGTTTTATATTTTTAAGTTTTTATAATTTAGTTATATTATTTAATTAATTTTTTCTATTTAATTATTTTAATTAAAAGGTAAAATTATAATTCTATTAATTGAATTCTTTAAGGGTAAAATTGTCTTTTAGAAAAAATTTTGATGGTCAACCATCAAATAGTTAGTCAAAGGACTAATTTGATCTATTTTCCAAACATTAGGGACCAAGGGAATTAAAAAGTGAAACGTGAGTAAAAAAGTGAGGTTTTAAAAATAAGTAGGGACTAAATTGAAGTTCCCCCTTTATATAATAATAAAATATGAAAATATTTTTGATAAAACTTTTTGGAAAAAATTACACACAACCTACTTAAAGTTTGCTCTTCACTTCTATATACAACTTTATGGTTAATTTACACAAACCCCCTCATATTGAAAAAAAAAATTAAAAAAAGAAATTTTTATAAAAAAGATCAATTTAAAAAAGAAATTAAAATAAAAAACAAAAATATAATTTTTTTTTGTATTTTTGGTGGTGGAGATCCAGACCGGATCTCCATCAACCATTAATCAATCCAACCACGGCTGCCAATACAAATTCTGGCTATGGGGTCTGCATTTCTTTCCTATCTTTTCCCAGAACCCTGTTTTTCATTGCGAAAGAGAGGAGACGGGTACAGCATGAAAACGTTTTCTAGAGTGGGTGCCTGTGTGATAGTTTTTTCAGTTGTGCTCGTCTTCATTTACCAGAATTCAATCACCAGATTCATATCCTACGATATTGGTATTTTTTTTTATATTTTTATTATTATGATTATTCAATTGTCGTGTTTTCTCTCTCAAATTCCAAATACATATTTGTATTTCAGATATGGGAGATGAATCTTGCATAAGCAGGAACAAATCTGTTTTATATAGAAAATCATCATCACCTTATAAGCCATCATCGTATCTTCTCTCAAAACTATCAACTTATGAAAAGCTTCATGAACACTGTGGACCTAATACAGACTCCTACAAGAGAAGCATAAAGCAACTCAAGTCTGGTCGAATTGATGATAATTCCACTGACTGTAGATATGTTGTCTGGGTACCTTATTGTGGTTTGGGCAACAGGATGCTTTCCATCACGTCAGCTTTTCTCTATGCTCTTCTTACAAACAGAGTTCTTCTCATCAATCAAGAACACGACATGTCTAATCTTTTCTGTGAGCCATTTCCCAACACATCTTGGATACTGCCTTATGATTTTCCTTTCAAGAGTAAATTTAAAAAATTTAAGCAGAAGAATCATTATAGTTATGGTAGCATGCTGAAGAGTAACCATAAATTATTCGACAGAGTTGCTTCCATCATATTTGTTTCTCTACTTGTCTCATGAATATGATCATCATGACAAGCTTTTCTTCTGTGATCAAGATCAAGCTCGTCTCTCTTCTTTCTTCCATCTCTCTTCCATCTCATCTTTTGAACAAGAACTGAGCAAGCTGTTTCCGGACAAAGAAACCGTCTTCCACCACTTGGGTAGGTATCTTTTTCTACCTTCTGATCGAGTATGGAGACTAATTACTCACTACTATGACGATTACTTGGCCAAAGCTGAGAAGATAATCGGCATCCAAGTACGAATATTCGAGGATAAACCGAGTCCGTTTGAGTATGTTATGGATCAAATTTTGTCCTGTACTCAAAAGGAAAAACTGTTGCCAGAAGTCGATACAGAAAAACCTATAGGTTCTTCTTCTCCATCCAAAAACCAGACAGACAAAGCTGTCCTGATAACATCCTTATCTCCAGGTTACTATAAGAAGATGACGAAAATGTACGGACAACACCCAACTAAGACTGGAGAAGTAGTTGGTGTTTACCAGCCGAGCCACGCAGGGAAGCAACGATCTTATATTAATTCACACAACATCCAGGCATGGGTTGAAATTTATCTGCTAAGTCTGTGCGACGAATTGGTAACTAGCACACGGTCAACCTTTGGCTATGTTGCTCAAGGTCTGAGAGGTATGAGACCCTTGATACTCTACAAGATTGACGATACAAAACCTGATCCTCCTTGTGGTCGAGGCATATCCATGGAGCCCTGTTTCCTTTCACCTCCTATTTATGATTGCAAGGCAAAGACTACCGTGGATACTGCCACTCTTGTTCCTCATGTGAGACATTGTGAGGATATCAGCTGGGGAATCAAGCTGTTTAATACTAGTTAATCAAGCTGCAATGGCGTCTTCAGGTCAAATTTCTAGGTACGGTTGCTGTGTCAAATATCATGTCTGTGGATATTTTAGAGCTTAGCTCATGTCCTCACGTTATTGGGATTCAATGCATTGCATGTGCTCGATTAAAAGTATATTCGAAATAAAATATTCAGTTGCTCAACATGGAATCTTATGATGTAATATACTCTCCCGATAGAGTGTACTATACATGTATATGTATGTAATATATTTTCTCAGAATTGTTGTACGGTAAGCATGTGAATAAATATACCCTTATTATGAGTAAATTGAATATTAGATGCATTAACGGTGCTATAATGAAATTTTTCGGATCCGTCCGGAGGTTTTCAGAAAAGTGTACGAAGACCCGAAAAAGTTACGAAATGCATCCGGACAGGTATTAAAGGCCCTAAAATGCACTCCCGAAACCTAAACGGCACTTCGGAGGAAATCCGGACGATTCCGGTAACATCCGAAAATTTTCAAAATCAATCCAAAAACTATTTCGGAAAACCAAAAAAAAATGTTCGTAACGGTTTCGGATGATCAGTAAGGCTCCGTAAAGTGTATACAAAATTCAATTATAAGTGTCGGAGGTCCTAGGAAGGATTTCGTATAAATTTGGAGTATTAAGGATATTTTTGGAAGTTAAATAATAAATTTTCGTGACACATGAATGGTATAATTTGATTGGTGTTTTAAGTGGTAGAAAAGTAATTTAGGTGGATTAAATGTGAGGTGAACAAGTGGATTAAATCAAGGTAAGCCATATGGAAAAATAAAAGTCAAAAGTAAGTGAATTTTTATGGAATTAGTTAAAAGTCAACTAACCATTAGAGTTTAACCAATCAAATCTCATCATCTTTAACCAATGGCTCTCTTGTAAATTTCAAGATAGTTTAAGGGCAAAAACTTAAAGAAATCAAGGCCTATATAAAGAGCAAAGTCATAAAAATTTCAAAAAGGAAAAGTGGAGAGAATTAGGGTAAGGCACTTTTCAAGCCATTCTCAAGGGTTCTCAAGGCTATACAAGCCTACTTTACAAGCCTAAAAGCAAAGTTCAACTATATCAAGTAGGAATTAAGTGGGAATTAAGGCATCAAACAAGTATCCAAGCCAAGCAAGAGGATTCAAGGTCATAAGGTGAGTTACTAGTCGTTGGGAACTTTTGAGTTAGATTTGAATGGATGTTATATAATTAGTTTAAATCAAGTTGGATGATGTTGAATTTGATGTTACTAAACAAAGGAAAGTCATGTATGTTAAGTTAACAACGATTAGTGTGTGATCAAGCTAGGGTTTGGTGTGATTTTCCTTGAAAATTTCAATCTATGCATGCTAAGGCACCAGTATAAAAATTGATGTAATTTTCATGCAATTTATGTTAAGAAATTGAAAGAAAATTTTTGGTGAATGTGTAACACCCCCTGACCCAAATCCGCTCTGACCGAATCAGGGAGCGCTACTATGTACTAAAAACTAACTTTTACTATAGAAAAACATATTTTATCTTTATATGAAAAACATTTGAAAATGGTCCAAAGAATTTTCAAAATCTTGCCAGAGTTTCCTCTGTTTTTCTGACTTTCCAAAACCTGTTTATAGATAAAATTTATAAAATCAACTTCCAAATTTTCAAATCAATTTTGCGCACCCTTCCATATATAGTGCGACTTATCAACCAATTTATCACAATATAATTTATAAAGATTCACATAACATAAACATATCATAAATATTTACATAGCGGAAGCTCGTTCAATATTTACAAACAGTTTCTGTATATGCATACGGTATCAAAAACTGTAAACTTAATATACACAGACTACCAAAAAGTATGCAGGAAAGATGTGATCCTGACTCTGGTTCTGCAAACTCTACTCTTCTTTCTCTTTTTCGCCCTTGGAACCTTTGTTACCTGCGTGCGAGAAAACTCAACACGCTAAGCATATTGCTTAGTGGATGTACACAAAATCGTATATACAAATATTTTATATCAATGAAAACTATAAATAACAAATATATAAACAATATAGATATGGGGCTCATATCCAATCAAATATCCAAAAACAATTAATGCTCATCTCAAATCAAACATATCCAAACACAATTAACAGACATATTTTCTTAATTTCTCAAACGTTTCCAGATATCAAATCAATTTTCAGATTGGGCTCCTGACATATAAAACATAAGTTATCGGACTATTACGGGTTGTTCGGTATTGGACGCAAACGGGGTCACTTACCGAACATCAGATCAGAATGGAACACCAACGGAATCACCCGCTGTAAATGTCCCATGACAAATTTCAGAACCCTAGGACCGGCACTTGGGCCTGTACTATCCAAAGGGTGGTATAATCGGCACAGTACTGTTCAGACAGAAACCCAATTGACATGTCAACCTCCTATATCCATATCTATGTTCATACACCAAAATATTTTCTCCAATCCAATGTCAACATATTTTATTTCTTTCCGAATAATCGAATTCCATTGCAATACATATCAATAATTTATATGTTTGCAAATAAATTTCATCAAATATAATATAACGAAAAATATACGAATATATTTATAAATCAATAATCATATAAATCAATCCAAAATCAGTTTCAAACTATCAATTTTACTCAATAGAATTCACATAATTCAAAAACGATAAACTTCGAGAATTTCGAAAATTTCTGGAAAACTGAAAAATTCCAAAACTCATATATATCGACCCTGAACTATATTCGATATCAATATAATTCCAATAACACAAATATAATCAATTTCAATCAATCTGAAATATTCCGAAAATTTCTGGAAAACTGGAAAAATTCCAAAACTCGTATATAGCAAATCTAAACTATAATCTATAATCCATATAATTCAAATAACTCAGAAACTCTAAAATGGGACAATTCCGAAAACTTCTGGAAAATTGGAAATTCGAAAAAATACGTGTACACCAAACCTGAAAGCTTCCTCCTACTCCTTTCCTTCTCCTCTTCCCCTTTTCTTCTTCTTCTTCTTCTTTTCTCCTTCTTCTTCTTCTTCTTTTTCTTCTTTCTCTCTCCTCTCCTCTCTCTCTCTCTCGTTCTCTCTTGTTGCTGTTTCTGTGTTCTGTGTTTGCTGCAAAACTTTTGAGAGCTTTTGCTCTCTTTGCACCGCTCCACCGCTTTATTTTTTTACAATTTTTGAGTCATCGCGACCTGTATCGCGAGCGATGGTCGCGCCGCTTTGGTCGCGATGCTCACTGGTCGAAGTTGCCACTTTCATCGCGAGCGGATCATCGCGATCTGTGGTCGCGATGACCTGGTCGCGGTGCTCACTGCCAAGAATCACCTTTCTTCATCGCGATCTGTGGTCGCGATGGCCAGGTCGCGATACTCACTGTCTCAGTTTTTTCAATCTTCTCTTCATGCATCGTTTCGACCGTTCAAATTGGTCCATTATGAAACCCAAAAAGATACATTTAATTACAATTTCCACCCCTCAAATCATAAAAATCATATTCACATATTCAAAATGAATTCAATCATACTTTTCATATGTATTCGAAATTAGGGATGTTACAGAATGTATGATGAAGTTTCGGCCAGCCATGTGTATGATGGCTGAGTTAAATTTTTCTTCATGTTAATGTGTAGTAATGGTCATTCAAGTATGGTAAAATGGGAGAAGTGATGAAAATTGAAAAGAGAAGAAGAATATGTTAAGTGTAGAAAGTGAATGACGACATGGGCTATTGTGAAGGGCTGAAATAATATGTGATTTAATTGGGTTAATTTTATGCCCAAAAACGTGCCTAACATCACACTTAAATGTAGGAACTTGAAGGAAAAGAATTGGAAATAAAATGGTCAAGTTGTGACCAAAACAATGCCGTAGGAATTAGGGAATTGTTTTAAGTGGTTTGGATGATTTTATTTACTCTTGTGCAAGTGGTTGTGTAAATGAGTCTGAGTGTAATATCCCTAATTTCAAATAAATATGAAAAGTATGGTTGAATTAATTTTGAGTATGTGAATATGATATTTATGATTTGAGGGGTAGAAAATGTAATTAAATGTGAATATGTTTCCAGGTGGACCAGGTGGAGCGGTCCAGAAAGAATGTATGAAAGAAAAGGAAATGTTGGCAGTGAGTACCGCGACCAGAGATCGCGATGAGCAGCTCGCGGTGAAAATGGTGATTTTGGACAATGAGTACCGTGACCAGTCACCGCGACTATGGATCGCGATGAGCAGCTCGCGATGAAAATGTTGATTTGGGGCAGTGAGCAATGCGACCATCATCGCGACCAGACACCGCGATGTCTGATCACGATGAAGGCGGAAAAATCACTCCAGTGAGTATCGCGATCAGATGGCGCGACCACAGATCGCGATGGCCAAAAGTTTATAAAAAAAAATAAGTGGGCGGTGGAAGCTTCACGAAGAAGCAAGAGAAAACAGAAATAGAGAGAGAGAGACTAGAGAAGAGAGAAAAAAAAGAAGAGAAGAGAGAGAAATGAAAGAAGAAGAAGAAGAAGAGAAGAGAAAGAAGAAGAAGTGAGAAGAGGGAGAAGAGAAAGGAAAAAGAAAGGAGAAGGAAAAGGAATAGAGGAGGGAGAAGAGAAAAGGAAAAAGAAAGAAAAAGGAAAAACCCAAGAGAAAAGTAGTAAAAAGGTATTCAGGTTGGTGTACACTCTTTTCGAAACCTTTGTGATTTTATTTTGTGTTTTTGATTTGAATCTGAGAGTTTTGAGTAGTTTGGTAAATATATGTTCATACGTTTCTTGATTTGAATATTTTGATTCAATCGTATTTAGATTATGTTGAAATCAATTATTACAGAATATCGTATGAAACAAATCGTATAATTTTCAAGGAATTAAATACATATGTTTTACGAATTGTCTGAAAATCGTATTTGTTGAATTAAATTTCGATTTGTAAATTACAGTTGTATATTTCGAAATGAATACAGTGAATTGATATGAAACTTAGAAAATTTTGTATTGAAACGGCCCTAGGATACTTGCACATAGAAAACGGATATAGGATGTTGGTATACCAGCTGGGTTATTTCAGCAGTACTGCACCGTTATTATTAGTGACCGTTGGACCCTCGTGGGGCAAACCTGGCATAGACCAGTTTAGGCGAATCCCGGAGGTGGACGTCTCACCGATATTGATATTATGTACCTCCCTAAGGATGGTTCAGGTCCCCAGTGTCGGTCCTAGGGTAGGGAGTTAGTTCAGCCCATATTCCAGTCCAGAAAATTATGTTGAGTATACCAAAGGGCCAGGAATGAGATGATTGAATAAAATGCTTATAAAGAATTTAGAAATGGGTTTCATACGATTTATTTCATTAATTGAGTTACATAATGATATGTTTTTATATTATATCATGATTACATTTTATTTTGCAATTTTTTTTTGATTTCGATAAATAAGTTTAGTGTACACCCCTAAGCTATATGCTTAGCGCGTTGATTTCATCACGCGTAGGTAACAGAGATATAAGGGAGAAAAAGACTAGAGAGGAGGTAGCTGCAGACTGGAGATTCAAAGTCACCATACTTTTGGGTAGTTATATTTGAATTTTGGTTGTACATCATTTATTTACGCATGCATATATAAAAGTTTGTAAATTTGTCATATATATAAGTTTTGTAAATATTTGTTTAATGGTTTACGTTTTTAAAAGTTTTGTAAATATTGATTATGTATTATTTCATTTGAAAATGTTTGGAAAGTCGCACTATAAGGCAAGTGCGCATTTGGTTGAGAAAAGCAATTTGAAGTGTTGATTTATATTATTTGAATATTGTTGAAAACAAGATTTTTGGAAGATCAGAAAAACAGAGGAAACTCTGACAAAAAGTTTTTCAAAACAGTTTTGAATGGGCTTACTCTAATAGGGATTCTAAAATATAAATTAATTGATTTTCAATGGTTTTTCAAGTTATAAAGTGAGTTAAGTAAGTTTTGAAATCAGTAGCGCTCCTTGGCTTGATCCAGTCGGGTCGGGTCAG
>QUWJ01000321.1:0-26160 GCA_003430845.1 Xanthoceras sorbifolium
TAAAGTTTTTTTTTTTTTTAAATTCCTTTAATTTTTTTTAAAAAAATAAAAATTTATTAAATTTAAATTATTGAAAGAGTAAATCAATTTTTTTTTTTAGTTTATTGAGAGGTAAAATTGACATTTCATTAACTCTATAACAGTTGACTAACTAAAAGTTGGTTAGAATGACCATTTTGATCTGTTTTACAAACGTCAGGGACTATAGGAACTAAAAAGTGAAACTTGAATAAAAAAGTGAGGTTTTTCAAATAAGTAGGGATCAAATTAAATTTTTTCCTAAAAATTATTTAAGTGATTGAATTTGGTACATCTTAAAATGAGATATATAAATTAAAAGGGCATAACAAATCTTACCCTAGCACATGGGAATTTAATGAATTTCAAATGGGATGTACAATCAACTAATCAATGATTTTTTTTTTTTAAGATAAATGATTAAAAATTCATCTAATTCAATATAACTACATGAAAAGTTCTATACAAAATTATGATAAAGTCAATATAGAATCTATAAAATTCGTTAGACACCTTTAAAATCTTTTGCTTAAAACAAAATCCACCAAACTCCCACATTTCGTCCAAATTTAACCTTTTAAAAAAAATGTTTATTTCAATATTGTTGTGCACATTTTTATTCTAGATTGTTGACTATATTTTTGGGTATTTTTGGGCAATTTGCAATTACATTTGGGTGTGTGCAATGTGTACAGAGGGAGATTGATCTATTTGGTGGTCAATAAAATCGGTATAAATTTGCTGTCCTGAAATTGAATCGATGACTTGAATTAATGGAAATTTTGAACTTCGAAACACTAGATTAACTACAATTATGCACATAAAATAAGCAAGTAAAACTTGAGCGTTGGAGTGCCGTGTGATTCGGATCAAGGCGTTGTCGGCGTCGTTGGGGAGTTGGCATTTGGCAAGCTAACTAGTAACTCCAACTCCAAGTCTACAATTTTTGACCTTTCACCTGAGGTCACTGTGATGTGTCCATTTTGCATGATAGTGAAATGTATAAACCAATAAACTTAATTTTAATTAAAATCACGGTATAATATAAATGGATGGTTGCTATCATACGACATTATTTAAATAAAACATCCGATTGCATTGAATACTTTTATTTTGTATGGAGGGGTCCGCTGACCAAATGTGAAATATATATATGTTATCATTTTTTATTTAATTTTACTTGAATTTTTGAAAAATAAAATATTTCTATCTAGTTTGATTTTTTTTTTAAAATGTATATTTGGTCAGTTGCTTGATTTAAGGTTCAACTGCCACCCAATTTCTACCTGAAATTTAATGACATAAAGTGATTGGCATAATTACTAGAAAAAAAAGAAAAAAACCCGTGAGACATGAGAAGCCAAAATAGGTTCAATTTATAGCTCCATAAACTCCATGTACACAACACAGCATTGAAGTAAATGTTGTTTTGTGATTAGTTGATCTAATACTTCTTCATTAATGACGAATGAATGTAATTATGGTTAAAGAATGTCATTCAGATTCTAGTTGATTAACTTGCACAAGCTAATCTAATTAAAGAGTTGGTATAAACATTTAATATGCAAGGTTTTAGATTAGAAAATTGTATTAGGGACATGTCAAGAATTGACAATCGGAATAAAAAATTAAAATTTTTTTAAGACACGAAAACTTGTGGAATAATTTATATGAAAAATGAATATAATTTATATAATAATAACAAATCACTTATTATATTATTTTGGTTGATTTTTAGGCTGATTTTTTAAATATTTTTAGGACGCGTTAACTAATTAGATTTACTAAAAACGATTAAAAATTAAGTTATGTGTATGTGTACTTCATATACAAATTTAAATTTCTAAAGGAATGAAAATTTAATTTCATCTCTCATCTTGAGAATTGGGTTCTATTTTTTTATTCCTTTTAATTTTTATTTCCAATTAATATACGAGTCCTTAACTAAATCCACTAAAATCATTGAAATCAAATCAAATCAAATCAGTTGGTTTGAATTTAATAAATTAACCTTGCGTAGAAGTAGAAAAAAATCAATTGAATAAACACAATGGCCAATACACCCTTTTACTTCTTCTTTTATTTTTGCTTTCAAAGGATGGCCCATAGTGTACTAGGATTTAAGTATCTGAGTTTATGTAGTGTTTTTTTTTGTACAAGAAAAGTACTAGGAAACCGCAACATAGCTGTCTCTTGTGTCTCTATATTGTTATGTGGTTTTACAAATTTAGGTAAAAGAGATGGACTGACTTTGTTGTATTTGTGGGGTGTACTGGTGGTGGTGGTGTGGACACGAAGTGTCGGTCTCAGTTCAATTTTAATTTGCTCAATGAGTTATGAGGTGGGCTAGCTCCTAGCTGTTATGTTCATCCTGGGTCTTTAATGGCACGACGATATCGCTTTTATTGTTTACCGAGACTACTCTTTTAATTTCACAA
This sequence comes from Xanthoceras sorbifolium, assembly GCA_003430845.1. Taxonomy (NCBI): domain Eukaryota; kingdom Viridiplantae; phylum Streptophyta; class Magnoliopsida; order Sapindales; family Sapindaceae; genus Xanthoceras; species Xanthoceras sorbifolium. The sequence goes on from QUWJ01000321.1 coordinate 2,457, forward strand.
TTGAAAGTCGCGGCTACTACTATATTATATAATTAATATTAAATAAAAGAGTAATATTAGATATTTTATCTGTTACATTTTAATTATATTTTAATTAATAATGTGATAATCGATGCATAGATTCATATTAATAATTATATATCTCAATTAAGGTATGAATTCATTCACTAATTAGAATATTATTATTTAATATATAAATTGGGATAACAGATAGAATGTATAATATTATTTTAAAAATAGAGTTGCATTTTCGGTGCTATCGAAATTACTTACAAATAAATTCTTAACTTCCAAATAGAAGTTTTATCTTCCTCTTAACTTAGATTTGTATAAATCCTCTGAAGGAGCACATGCAATTTAAGAGGAACTTATAAATATTTGGTTTCCTTGTCTTTTTTCCTTGTCGGTTTGGTTTGAAATATGGCGGTAAATTAACGGTTAAACCGTTGTTATAGTGTCTGAACAATTGTGGTTATTGGTTGTTAATAGAATAATAGCAAAGTATGAACTTGATCTGATTAAAATAGATCAACACCCCAATGGGACCCACTACATTAATTGTCTTATGTTTAAGGAAAACCAAAATTTGTTCAGTACTCTTTCTTTAAACAATTTCTCACTCATTTCTCTAGATTTTTATTTATTTTTTCTTGTGGAGACCATGGCCACTCAGGTACTTTTTTTTTTTTTCGTGTTCTATTGATTGTGTTTTTCATGTCAAGTGCAAGTTCATGGTTTTCTTCTTCTTCTTCTTCTTCTTGTTTCTAGCGTTTATTTATATATCATGTGAGAGCAAATTTGTGAAGAAATCAGTTTCTGGGGGGTTGTTTAGAATCAAATTATGTTTTATCAGTTGTTTTGATCATGGTTTTCTGATGATTTCTGCTGGTGTGCAAGTTTCGGGAAATGCCTTGTTTGGTGGCTCACGGGTATTTTTTGCAATCATTATTTTGAGCAAATCTATCTTGGTAGTTGATCAAAATCTGGTGTCTCTGGTGATTTTTAGTCTGCTTGTTGGGTGGAAGTAGGGTTCTTCCATTTGTGATTGGTATAGATACTAGAGTTCTGTGGCTTTTAGTCAAATATGAAGATCAATTCGTGTGAATTGCAGTGAGACTAGAAAATTCTGTGAGATATATAATAAGTAGAGATCATTAGTATTTAGAATAAATTTGAGAATAAGTGATTGTTTAAGTCAATTTTCATGGTTGAGTTTCATCAGGAGAGAACATGCAAGACACAGAAGCAACTGGAAACTAGAGTAACAGTCAAGTGCCAGCACTTCATTAGGAGCAATTTTTTATTATTGAGATTTTTCCTTTTGACAAAATTGAAAGGGGAGTTTTTAACATTTTTAGAATCATCCACCTCATATTTTGTTAATTGGAATCGAAAATCGCATCTGTTTTAGAGAAAAGAGGTGAAAATTTGTAGACGTGGTTGCTGAATTATTTTCCAGGTACATGAAGAAATGGCATGCTTTTCCCTAAATTGGTTTTTTAAGTACAGAAACAAGCTTGAAAATGCAGTTTTGGTTCGGCATCAGACGCATGATTGCATTTGAATATGCAGTTTCAAGATCGAATTGTATATACACAGCATCATTTAAAGGCTCTGTAGTAAAGGCTTGACTTTGAAGTATCTATATTGTATTGAAAACTCAGAAGACTGAAAAGAATCCAGAATGCTAGTTTACATTGATTTCAACCTTTAGCATTTTGTGTATTTCCTACACTTTCTTTTATTCTTGTTATGCGGCCAGTAGACGTAAGCAGAGCTGATCGGCTTCTCTAAGATATCAATGCTTATATATGTCAAAAATTACAAGCTTTTCTTAGGAACATAAAGATTAGTAGAAATAACAAAATGAACAGTCAAAATTTCTAAAAGCTGTCAATGAGTTTGTTAGTAACATAATGTTAGAACACTGAGATAGGCATCTGGACATGCTATGAGCTAATTGACTATACTTTTCAGGACCATGAGACATCCAACGGATGGCCACTTGGGCTCGAGATCATGAACACAAGACTTCAAGTGATGGAGGGCGCACAGGCTGCTCCGTCAGTGGAACCATCCTCTACACACAGGCGTACAATCAGTTCCTCCTCATTCTCATCCTCCAACCTTGACACAGAGGTAATATTTTACTACAATTAGCCTGTGTGTAAGCAATTTAAAGAGAAGGGATTTGATGCATTTCATTGAACTCAGTAAAATTTTGAAAGCAACCACAAATACCACCAACTAAAGCTTATTGCATTGTTGTTTGCTTATGTTGCGAGATCAACCAGTCCACGGTATCATTCTTCCAAGATAACAGCGTATCACTAGGACGACTAATTGGATTTAAAGCCAGCAATGGTGGAAGCTTGTACTTCCCGAAAGCAATTCATTTCGAAGAACATGAGAGGATAGCAGTAAGAGGAAAATGCTCTGATGTGAATAAAGGACATATTGTAGATTTATCTCATGGAATTTGCATTCCTCTTCTAATGAAGATGAGCAGAAGCAGAAGCAAACCAAGAGTGTAACTTTTTTGATGATGACACCAATCAATCTCTACTACTAGCATACAAGAGAGGAGTAATAAACTGTCATTCATTCACTTGTATCAGTTCTACCATGTTATGTTCTGTATCAAAAACATAGATAGTCATTCATTGGAACTTTTAGAAATTTAGTTATAAAACAAGAACAAAAAGTTTCGATCAAAAGCATAAATTAATTCTTCCTTCTAGTTCTAACATTTCGGATTTTCAATCTGTGTAAGGATATTTGCTAGTAAATCCTTATCTTCATCATGAAACTGAAAAATGTTCATACGCTGAGACTAGTTTTTGAATTCAATTTTTAAGGGAATGTATAAGACTTTGTATTAACATTTTGCACCGCCATGAGAATTTTTATTAATTTGTGCCATATGACTTTGGATATGGGTAATTCGAATTAGGATATTATTAAACTGGATCTTTTATTTGCCACCAAACTTGAATTGTGGTTATTGGGAATAAATTTTATAGTCCAAATTTACAAATAATATATATATATATATATATATATATATATATATATATATATATATATATGCAATTTTGTGAACCACACTATGGTAGGCTTCTAATCCGGTGTATTGCCATTTTTTTAAATAAATAAAAAAAAATCCGTGATCATTAAAAACAAGAAAAAGCGCCACGTGTCATATAAGCTGGATATGATGGTCTTCTTTAATCCTCCTACGAGCACATACACACAAGTCTAAAAACCCCTTTGACAGTCTCCAACAGCAAAACCTCAAGAAACCCAAAACCCTCAGGAAAACAAATAATAATAACGATGTCGATCGCCGCTGCTAGGTCCGCCCTCCGCTCTAGGGCCACCGTCTCCGCCAGACTCGCCGCCGGAATCAAACCTAAATCCAATCCACCCACTAGCTCACCGTTTCGCGTCTCCAAACAAAACCCTCTGTCTCAACGCATTTTCAGGTAATATATACATCCCAAATTAACCACTCAACGTCTCTCTCAATATTAAAATAGACCCGTCTATTTTTTTATTAAAGCTAGTGAAATTATACATGTTTAATGTTTTTATTTTTCAATAATAAAAGGTCCCCGGTGGAGATGAGCTGCTGCGTTGAAACGCTGATGCCGTTTCACACAGCCACTGCTTCTGCATTGCTGACTTCGATGCTTTCCGTCTCTCGTTGCAGCTATGGTTGGACCCCTGAAGGTAATTCTCAGATTTTTAACTTAGAACTTGATGTTGCAGTACTTTGTTCTGTGTTTCTTTTCGTATTGTCTAATACTATGATCAACCCGTATTGTCTATGGTAATTTTATGTTTGTGGTGTTGTTATTTGGTATTTCATTGTGCGTTTGCATAAACAAAGTTTGCGTTGGATTCTGTCTTGAAGCCTCGATTAAGTTCACTTAAGTTAAAAAAAAAAAATTTGTGCTTGAAGTAGAAAAGTCAATCCCTGGACTGAAAACGTGTAGGTTGTTTAATGTTGTATTTCACTATAGAGAGTTTTCAGTCAGAACATGATCCGGAATCTGGATTTAACTCTAGGAATTGTAAAGGGATATTAATACGGAGTTCCTTTCTGATAATACTTGCTTTGCATTTAAGTTGTTTGGCATTTCTAGGAAATTGGGCACTTTTAAGACGAATGATTGATGGCCTACTAGAAAATAGATTTTGGATTTATGACCAACCAGCTTTTTGTTACATCATTGCAATCACACTCTTCTCCTACTAGGTTGATCATGTATAAATGCAATTAAATAAAGCTGATATTGAATAGATATGCGTAGAAGAAATTAGTTGTAAGGAGAACATGCACGGTTGAACATAAACTACTTAATTTAAAAAAGCCAAGAGGTTTTTACAATCGTCCTCTTGAATCGAACAAACTTTTTATATCTTTTCCAAGATCAGTAAATCCCATCTCTCTTATCTCTAGCATGCAATGAAAGAATGCATATCCTTTTTCCTTTTGTAGGGCAAGACAAGACTAGATGAAGATCAAGCACAGAGATGGAGTGACTTCGATTAGTTTAAGTGAGAAGATTGTCTTTCTAAACAAAAGTGGAAAAAGCTTGAGGTTGAACTGTGTTATAATTTCCTATGGTTGGAGATGACCAATATAATTTTGTCAAACTTCTAGTAGATCTTCTTATTTGACCAGATCTTTTACAACTCTTGAAATCAAATTATCTGGTTTTGCTTTTCACATTTATTTATCTTAATCCTTAAACCTAATTTATGTCATTGGAATTCCTTCATGCATGAGGATTGTAATGTTATATCGCTGAACATCTTTTGTTATGCATGAAATTTTGGCACTTCCTTTTCACTTAGAGATAGTGTTGTTTGTGTATGTATGACTCCTACAATACCTATTACTGACGAGTAAATTTTTTTATGATTTTCTGAATGGACCCTAGAAACATTGTATAGCACTGAACTGGAGTATTCCAGTTTTCTGACATAACTTGAACCCAGTCTTCTTTTCATTAATATTCATGCCATTATAGTTTGATATAGACCATACTAATTTATTTTATTCACCCAGATTGCAATGATGATGTATGATGAATATCAGAGAGTTCGGGAAAAGTTTTTGTACATGCGCTGTAAGACAAGGTGGAGATATAAAGCTTTATAGTAGGATCTCTAGATGCTTCTTGTCTGTTAGTAAAGCCTAGCAAGGTGCTGAAAGAAATTTGATTATTCAATAACTGGAAAGAAACTAAGTCATTAATGAATCATTATTAATACAATTGTGATTCAAATAAGTTTTGTATTAGAGTAGTGTTGATGATTACGTTATGATGAATTTCATCTAGTATTTCTTCTCTCTATTTGTATCTATTTACAGTTGATAATAAGCCGTGTATTGGTAAACTTCCATACACAACTCAAGTTGTTTAATTGTAATTTCTATGGCTAGAGATAATGCAAGTGATCTAGTTTCTTATTTGTAGCTTATTTAACCCTTAAGTTAAGATTGTCCATGTACCATTGGCATGCTTCATCTAATGTAGACTGCTACACTGTCATGTAAATGTTCATTATATTGCAAAAAGAAAATGAAAATGTTCATAAAACTGTTTCAATTTTCCTATAAAAAAATAAACTGTTGTAATTTGAATGGGAATGTTGCATGGATGAACAATAGGCTGAGTATGATTAAGAAATGAAGACATTTATAAGATAGGAGTATGTGGATATAGACAGATAGCAAGAATATACTACTCTCTGCATCCTATGATAATAGGTACAATTTGCTCTTTTTAGCAATCATAAATTTTCTTTGTTTTGCCTCTTTGACTTGAGGTCTTTGAAGCAATCATGTACTGACTAGTCTGACTTTAGCTTGGAAACTTTCCCTGTTGCCTCTCATTCTTGTTTCCTTCTGCTTAACTTTTAAGTCATGGATCTTAATGATATCCAACTAACAAGTTACACTTCAATAGTATTCTTTTTTCTGGTTGATAGATGTTTTCATTTTTTTGTTTGCCCATGTTACAATAGTGGCACATTTCTGTTCTGTGTTAAGTAATTTCCGTGCTTTTGTATTGTAGATGGATGATTGTTGTTTGTTGGAATGCGGTGCAATGATCGCAGTCTCCATGGATTTTAATCATCTTTGTAAGAATTTCTTGAGGCATTTTTCTTCACATTCAAATATGAAATCCCAAATGTTGTTCTACAAGCATCTGGAAGTTGGCATCATATGGAAATAGACCATATTTAATATTTACCCAAATACTAAGCTCTAGTCCTACTAGTTGACTTAATTATTTGATGCAAGTTATGGATGTTTAGATTGATTATATGCTTTTTGCGGATTGGGATTATGCAAGTAACAGTTTTGTGATAACGGTTAGTAGCATGTCCTGATAAGTGTGTTTGGATGAGGTTTATTGCATAATAAGCTCTTCATGACCAAATGTTGAGGAACACAATCCGTAGAAAATCTGGTACATCGTACAAATTTTAGCTCCTGCAAAAGCAGAATAATCCCAATTATTTTATTTCCGATTGGGCACTTTTAGAAGCATTTGGCCTTTTCACACTGTTGTCTGGATTACTAATTTTCTTCAAATTTTGACGATTGAACCATTTGTCTTAATTTCTAACTTTGATTTATATGGGTAGATCATTTACTTCAATGATGGCAGTTTCAACCTCACTAGTATTTGAGGCTTTAAATGGATAGGTTCTTCTCCTCATTTAAGCATCAACTAACCTTATTTTCTTTCATATGAATAAGATGCTGGATATTAGCGACCAAAAGACAAAGAAAAGTGTTTTCGACTATAAATAGTGAACTGTCCTTGTTTAGTCATTTCTTGTTTGGTTTTAGTGTCATACTCTGCCTTAGAACCTCAGATAGACCCTGATTCTCTGGCATCTCTAGGTGGTTTTCTCTTCAATGTAAAACGATTTCTTTTTTCTTTTTTTTTTGTAAATTACTTGGATTTCGCTTTTAGCTTTTATCATAATTTCATTTTTACGGTTCACTTTTTTTGAGTCCGAGATTGAATGAATTCTTTACTGTGAATCGAGTTGTTGCATTCGTTAACTAAATGTTCATCTTCATAAATCTCAGCCGAAGAAGACAATCTTTTTTTGGTTCTTTGATCGCGTAAAAAATTTGGTCCCTCGTTTTCATAGTAACCAAACGTGTACAGCAGGAAAGATTTCTTAAAAAAGAAGATGGCAGCGAAAGAAGAAAAATATATTACCTTTAAGAATAGTAGTTCAAAAATACTTTTAATAAATCCAAGAAGCCATAGCTCTGAGAATTAATGCAACAATGACTACCTAATAATCTGATTATGATAACATTTGCAGACATGCCTGTCAACTTCTTGAGTTTGCAGCTTTTCATTTCTAATCCCTCACTTCAAAACAAATACAACAATCAGCTTTGAAAAATCTCCAATTTAAACATATTGTACCAATCTACGAGTCACCAGAAGAGATACCACAACTTCTATGAAGATCAGAGATGGGTCTCCTTATTCAAGACATTAGTGTTGTTATACCCGCTTTGGGAGTTAGTTCGATCAGCCAACGTTCGGCGATCTTCGTAATGGTAGCCGACTATGAGCTTGCAAGGCTCGCTCTTTCTTGTTCTGACTTCTGAGCCTTTAGTTTGGTTGGAGAAAGTTCCTCCTGAGATAAAGAGTCTCTTATTTCTCATGATTTGGTTGTTTGATTGTTTTGAGTTTGTTTTTGTTTAATGAATTTCCTTTAAAAGGAAAAAAAAAACACACACACACGCGTAAAAAAACAATATGGCCACAATAAAAATAGCTGCAACAAAAATTATCCCAAGCAACGAGATACAAAGCAAATCATCAAGCAGAGTGGTACTAGTTTGGCATGAAAATGTCGGATTGTCATTGAAGAACAACTCCATTCATTCTTCAACTAGCTTTACCAGTTCATACTCAATCAGGGACAAATCATTTCCCTCTTTAACTACAAAATTGGCGGGTTCGGTGACCTCAATACGACCCCATTTGTCGACTGCTAGCCTCATATTCCCCTTAAACATGTCAATCTTTGCGTTGCGGATAATCACAGTGGTGCCTGGCTCCATCAAGTCCACTGCAGATAAAATACACCCACCATTACTACTTTCCGCATCAGTTGCATCATTTTCTCTTAGTAAATGAAGGAAAGAAGATATGTCTGTGGTTGTATTTTTTGAGAAGAAAGGTTTATATAATTCATAAAAAAAAAAAGCCATTAATTCATGTTACTGTCACTATTTACATGAGCAAGTGATAATTTTTTCTTCACATTAACTACATTGATCCAAAGCAACAAAAGTGTCTTGATAACGCAGCTCGCTGAATTTAATTTAAAATGATAAAGCTGAGAAAGAAATCCAAACGCAGCAGACAATCTATACGGGACATCACAAAAACAAAAAAAATGAAAAAAACATCAATATAATAATTTTTATCACATACAAACTAACACACAAAAATAAATCATTCGTATCTATGCAACGTTTAGATCCATTTAAGAGCAAAATAAACCAAGGTGGTAGCTCCTGGTGTTGGAGGCTTGGAGCTGTGAAGTGTTTTTTTTTTTTTTGGCAATCAATCTTAAATGCTCATGCAATTCTACATGTATACACAACATAGATGTGCCATCAAGTCACTCGGCATTCCAAGTACTCTACACTACTCTCACTCCATGTCTAATAGTTAAAAACTATATGGTGTTTGCCATGTCATTTCAATGATCTAGAGTTGCACATAGAGTATATTTATATAAGAGTGCCAGACACATCTTCTAGCATGACTAAATCAAAAGTAAAATTAAGTTCATTCATGTGTAACAAATCTGAATATTGAAGAGCTTAAAACAAGTCAAACCAACTGAACTCATATGATCTACACATGTAGGTACTGTAGATATGCCATCAATCAAGATCAGAATTGAAAATGTAATGGATTTCTTTCAGAAATCAATCAAGACTCAGAAGTTACGTATTGAACAATGAAAACATGAATCTTCAAGAATAAGTCAAGAGGGTGAAAGTATTTCATGGTAAATCCATCCTTGAAGGTTGAAAAATAAATCAAATAAATAATAGTGGGATCATAAACAAAAATTAGACATAAAAAAAAGCTCAATGAAAAACAAAAGCATATCAGGATTCCTGAGTGCAGAGAAACCTCAGACCTCAATAAGTGATGATACCCTCAACATCTCCAAAATAGACATTTTATAGAATTTAACACCAAAATAACATACTTATGTTTTCATTCAAAACCCAAAACTCTCATGAAACCATTTGCAATAAAAAGTCTGTGGACAATAACAAACTGAAAAAACCAGCATTTCCCATAAAATGAGAACTTTACTTCTTATTTACAATTATATGTGTTGGTGTGTGTGAATGTTTATAGAGAGAGAAGCGGACCTTGATCATTGCGAGCAGTGAAGAGGATGGTGGCGGTGTCGTCGCCAATGAGGCACTCAGCGATCCGGGTAGGGTGGAGATTGGGAGCGGCGGTGGCGGGGCGGTTCTTGGGCAAAACAGCGTCGGATTTCAAGACCTTGACGATCAGGTTGTGACCATTGGTCCCGGGCCTTAGCTGATCCACTTTTATAAACACAGGCTTCCTCTTCTCGACAACCTTGATCCCTGCTGCCTTTGCTTCTTGTTTTGGTGGTTGTTTTTGCTGAATTTTTGTTGCCGTTGTCGCCATTTTCTTGTTTCGAAAAATCAGAGAGAGCAAAAACAGAAACTGAATAAAGAGCAAACAAGTCTGTGAGTTGAGTTGTGTTGTGCGGTGCTGTGCTTGTTATTGTTAGGGAGGACAACAACAAAAACAAATGTGATTGCGGAAAAGCAGACAAGTGCTTTTATGCATTTCCCTATTCGTACAACGGAACGACATCGTATAACTCAGCTCAACTGCCACGTGTAAATATAATTTTTTCTTTGATTTTACTCAATTCAATTTCTACTCATTTGTCGTTATCTGAAACTTGTAATTTGACCTTTTTTTTTTGTTTGTTTTGACAATTGAATTGTACTGAACTACTGATATCATGTATCAATTTTAAATTTTAAATTTATATTATAAAATAATTTAAAATTTAATCATTATTTTACAATGTTTGAACATTATTATCTCAAAAAGAAAAAGTTTGAACATTATGAAATGTACAAGGTTTACATTATTCTTATTTATTTTTAACCTATTACTATTAATTCAGAATTTAAAAATAGTGATACAACTCAAATTTACAATCTGTGAGTGCGGGGATCATATTACTAGATCAACCTCATATTGATAACCTTATTTTAAGATTAAAAATGTTCACTTAAAATAATAATAAAAAAATATATATAAACATTATCTTATAAATAAAATTATGTTATTCTTATCCTTGTCATTATCTTCTTATTTATTATGATAAATTTACATACTTTTGTCATCCTATAAAAATTATCGATAGTTTTAAATTTTTCTCCTATAAAAGATAGTTTTAAAATCTATTAAAAATCATTTCTTATAACTTTAAAATCATGAAAAAAATTCTTTAAATTTAAAAATTTTCTAAATTCTTTAGAGTTTGTGAGAACCATTCTTTTTTAAAAGGTTATTAAACGAAAAAAAAAAGCCAATTTTTTTTTTATCAGCAGTTGGTAGAAATTAGAAAATAAGCTTACAATTTATTGCTATTTTATTTCATTTTTTTAAAAAATAAACTAATATAATTTTAGAGATAAATTCATAAATAACCTATAATTTTAACTAATTGTAAAAGAGAGATTAAAGTTTTTGTGGACTAAAAAAGGGTCCAATATACATGCAGTGGAAAGTGGAAATTAAATATAAAACAATCCACACAAAAAAATAAAAATAAAAATAAATTTATAAATAAATTAAAAAAATTAATATAAAAATCCGACAATATCTCCCATTCATTTGGTCTCTAAAACTCTCGTGTCCACATGAACCTTTCAATCGTCTCTAATTTGAACCTTTCCTCTCCTTTTATTTTAACACTCTCATTCGACAGAAAAAGTCAATTTATTTTATTTTATTTATTTATTTATTGTCTAAAAAACATGCACCAACTTTTTAAAAAATAAATAAATAAATAACCAAAAAAAAAAAATAACCAACCAAAGAAAAAAAGACTCACCTCAACCTCTCCTCTGCCTCTCTCTGTCTCTGTTCTGGTTTCTGAAACAAAGTCAAAGAAAGTAAGAAAATAAACGCAGAAGAGATATACATATATTTGGATAATCATTTTTTTTTTTGTTTTTTGGTAGGGAAATGCTTTTTTTGAGGTGATTAATAATAATAATAATAAGATAGATTATAATTTACTAATAATAATAAAAATAATAATAACAATAATAATAATATTGAAGAGTAGCTATAGCTGAATCTTTGATCTTTCAATGGATTCTGATTTCTGGACGTCCCGTCTCGCCGCCGCCAAGCGTCAATACACTTTGCAGCACCAGCATCAGAGCTACCACCTTGGTTTGTTTTGCTCTTTAAGTGGATCTGAAATATTGTATATATATATAGATTATTTTTGTGTTTGTTTGTGATAAAAATGATCCTAGTGATGTTCTTTTTTTTTTCCTTTTTTTATTTATTTATGTTTTTGTGATGTGTAGATCGGTTGAACATCGATGATTTTGAGGTAGAAGATGATCAGGTACGACCTGATTTTCCCTGTCCGTACTGCTACGAGGATTTCGACATCGCGTCGTTGTGTTCTCATCTCGAAGAGGAGCACTCGTGCGAGTCTAAAGTTACCGTAAGTAGGGGTTTTTTTTTTCTTCTTCAATTTTTATATTGAACAGATTTCTTTTTGTGGATAAGAACGTGGTAGATATGTTTCAGACATGTACTCGTGTTTCTTGATTTAGTGTTTGTTGTAAAAAGGTGTTACGTGGGTTTGGTAAAATCTATGTTTGACTTTCTGACTTTTTTTTTTCTGTCTTTGTATTTGGCTTCTGGTTCTTCTTTGGAAGGGCATATTTGATTGTTCATTCTAAGTGATTTGTTTTACTAAATTTTGGATTTTGCTTTTGTTGTGAAAACCAAGTGTTTGTAATTATTTTTACCTGAACAAGTGGTTGTTTTTTTTTTTTTGGTTGCTTTTCATGAGTGCATGAAGGAGTAATGAAGAAAGATCAAAACTTGCTGGGTATTATGATGGATGATTTCTCTTGTTGTTTGGTTTGCAGCGTGTTATGTTTCATTGTAAAGTGTCGCTTATGTTTAGTGTTATGGTGAAGAACGGAATCATAAATGTGATTAGACTTGTGTCCTATGGACTATGGTGCCTTATTTAACCAAAAGTGGGAATTGGAATTGCATAGGCAATAAACGATGTCACATGGTTAGCAGAAGTGATGCAATCATATGTTTTGATATTGGAAATAGATATTTTGCCTTATGAATGGGGTTTGAAATTCAATTTTTCCCCTCACATCCTTTTGATCAAGTAAGTTAATACAATGATGCATTTTCCTTCAACTTGGTTATGTAACCATTAAGGTACACGATGAAGTTGAGGTTTCCAGAATATTGGTGAGAATATTGCAAGCAGTTTCAGCTGCTCAGAATTGTAATGGCTATCAGAGGGCTTTTTAAGAATGCAAACTCTGTGTACAAAAAGAAGTCTCCATGTTATGTAAGTGGGCTCTTGGATTAAGAATGCAAGTAGAAGAGTTGTTTTTGAGAAAACGCATCAAAGATGTTGTTGAAGACTTTAAGTATAAGAGTATCCATGGTGATCTGGATGAGTGTACCTCTCTATCTGTTAATGATGATTTTTAATACCCACTGGGGGCTGAGAAAGGTGGAGGCTGCTCTCTTGAGTTTTCCATGTTTACTTTTAGATGGCAATGGATCTTTAAATACAAGCCTTAACAATAGACTGAAACAGTATCTCATCAAATTTCAGTAGCTTCTATATCTTTCTCAGGACCCCTTTGTTTTTTCTATGGCATGTTAGAAGGATAATAGTTGAAATTGGATCTGTTACTTAGGCACTTTAAAACAGTTACGTACTATGCTGGGAATGTCATTGAGTCTGACACTATAAGGACTAGTTACAGCTGGATGGTGCAAAACTTACAAAAATCCCTTATCAATGAACCAGCTACCTTCAATGAGGATACGTTGTTTGTAAGCCTAAAACTGATAGTGCTTGGTACGTGTACGTAACTATTACGGGCAAAAATAAAAGCGATTTAAAGGGTCCATGTACATTTCCCTTTTTTTTTCCCCATTTTATGGATTCTGTTGATATGAGATTTTTTGTATGAATGTGTGACTCAGGGTGAACATCTTGATTTTTGTTTTTGACAAATGAATCCAAAACTGTTGGCTTAATTGAAGATGGTTTGTGTGTCTAGTTTCCAGTCATGATCTGATGATTGGTTGACAAAAGAGTCTCATGCTGCTTTTACATTTCCTTTGCAGGTTTGTCCCATTTGCTCTGTTAAAGTTACTCGAGACATGTTAAGTCACATTACTCTGCAACACGGTCACTTGTTCAAGATATCCTTTATAATGGAAATTTTTATTAACTTGTTTTTCTTCTTTTGAGTTTGTAAAGTCATGCTTTTGAAAGGCTTGGTTGTAACTGAATTCCTAAGTTTTCTTTAACTGAAGATTACTTGCAGAGACGTCGCAGATTACGTAGAGTTGCAATTCCTAACAGTCAAGCACTGTCTCTCCTGGGTCGGGATCTCCGGGAAGCTCATCTGCAAGTGCTTTTAGGGGGTGGTGGATATCGGTCAAACAGCGCCAATGTGTCAAATGCAGCTACTGATCCTTTCCTTTCATCACTTATTTTGAATTTTCCTACTTCTGAAGCAGAGGAAATTTCAAAATCTGTTGTAACAAGTGTCGAGGACACTGCTGCAAAAAATGCAGCACCAGCACATATCTGGAAATCAAGGTACTGCATTTTTAACCCCGGTTCTTGTTATATAAGGTTCTCAAATCCTGTTGGTAAAAAGATCCAGCTGCAGCCTAACCATCAAGGCTACAAAGAGATCCATTGCCTTTTAAATTCCTGTTCCAGTCCTTAATTTTTTTTATTAATATCAATTAAGTAGTGACAATACTTCTGATAACCATGTAAGGACCCCATTGACAGGACATAATCATGCTGCTCTGGTGATTGATTTGAAACATAGGAGTCTTTGATCACCTTAGACATTCTTTGAAACACATACATAAAATTTGTTGGCCTTTTAGCCATCATATATTATGGTTTATCAATTTTTAACCACCTTTTTGCTGGCATCAGTGGATACTCATGCCTTATCGCAAATGATTGTCCATTGAAAGTTTATTTCATTGCTTTTACTTAGCTTTTGAGAGATTCGCATAGTTGAATTATAATGTTGCTGGTTATGTAACATTAAAAGTTGCCATTGAGACATGCATTAGGAACTCTGTCACTGTCCATCATAAATTGATTGGCAATGTTTTCTTGTGGCAATTCAAGTTGATACACATCTAGATGTCTTTATCTTTTTTTGTTAGACTTGTCTTTGGCATGTGTCATAGAAAATCATGTTAGAAACCATCAGCCATATGTTGATTTGATGGTGTGTTTAAGCACCGGTACTACTGCATAGGAGAAGTTGTGTGCATGGGTCGGGTTTTGCAGTTAACGAACTTGTTTAGGTAGCTACGACATGTCCAGCCTTTCTGCTTTCTCTTGAGAGCACAGAATATGGGTTGATTTAAGAATTAGTCAAACCACGACCTTCGATGCTGAAAGAGCACTGACCCTCATTTATTGCCTAAGGCATGCCTGAGAACCTTTCAAAACATTCCTTTTATATTTGAAGTTTAACATCTTTCTCTCTCCCTCCCTCCCTCTTTCTCTCTTGCTTTTCCCTCTTTTATCTCTCTTGCAGTTTTGATCCTTCTTTGAGTCGCGAAGAGCGGGAAAGAAGGATGAAGCAAGCAGCTGGTAGAGCTGGATTTGTGCAAGATCTACTTCTCTCAACTCTATCAAGCGACTAATGAAGACAGTAAGTTAAAAATAATGGGAATGATTCATTCAAATTCTTGATGTGGTGTATTGTTGGGAGGGATTCAAGTTGGTGTACATTGTTCAACACAATCCAATGCGGTTCCTCATTTGAAATATCGAAGCAGCTGAATGACTGCTTCATGACAAACATTCCCATCCTTCGCTTCTCTCAACCTGAGATGTACTACATTCAGTAGAAAAATTCTTCTTCTAATTTATTGAAAACTTTGATTTTATGAGATGATGGTTGTTGTTGCTAGATAAGATTTTTGAATGCGAACGTCGGGTAATAGGACCCAAATGTAGAGAGAATGTGAGACATTCCCTCCATCCAGATGACTTATAATTCATATAACGTTTCACCATCTCGAAGTACCACTGCAATTGCATGTTGTTGATGCAAGTGCAATGAGAACTAGTTTCATAAAACTAGTGCTGTTTGTTGCTGTTATTCTGCACCATCTTGTTCTCAAAGTACCAATGCAATTGCATGTTGTTGGTGCAAGTGCAATGAGAACTAGTTTCATAAAACTAGTGCTGTTTGTTGCTGTTATTCTGCACCTTCCTGTTCTTGAATATTTTTACTTTACTACAATTCAGAATCAAAAAAATTAATGTCCATCCAAGTGTAGCAGTTGATTATGAAAGTGTTCGCTGTAAAAGAAAATAAAACGTTTTGCCCAAAAGTATTTGTTAAATATTATTTTAAAAAGTAAAAAGCTTTCTACATTATTATTTGAATGATGCAAATAAATATTTTCTATAAGTGATTTTTGTGAATCCATACTAAAAAGAGTTTTCACCTTGTCACATAAAGAATTATATTAATATTCTAAGTAAGCCTATTCCTTACTAGAACCGCTGTAATTTAACATTCGGTTGAAAATAAAGTATAAAAGTCCGCACTATAATAGAGTTCGTGTTACAAAACGAACACCCAAGTAATTTTATTGGAACTCGTAATGTTTTTCTTTTTTCCTTTCAAAGTAACTGTCAGAAACCTTTTTTTTTTTTTTAAAAAAAAAATCATATAAAAAAACATGGCCAAAACAATATGATAATAATTTTTATTACCATCATTTTATATTAACTTAAATGCGAAAAAGACACTCCCTGTGATTGCTTGTGAAGCTACTAATAACATAACAACCACAAGATAACTGGCTCTGTTCCTTGTACAAAATATAGTCGTAGCATATCCTTTAAAGTTTGCATGTAGTTGTTGAATTGGAATCTACACACTCCTTCTCTTTTTCTTGTCAATAACGTAATGATAAGGGTGGGTGGTTATGATAAGATTCCTTTAATGTAGATTAATTAGTGAAACTAATAATTTTTTATTATTTTTAAATTGAGGATATAAACATGTCCAAGAATAAAACAATTGTCTCTTTATAATTTCATGATTAGGGCAAGAAAAGGCAGCACCGTAGTGGCTGGACTTAGTGGTGGGCGAAAAACACACCAACAACCACTTAATTATGATTTAGTGCGGCGAAGCCAATATCTATCAAATATATCTCTATCCACTTTAGCTTTCTTTCTAGTATTCTCGTGATCTCGTCGTAGCTAGCATTCAAAATAGACACAGTTTGATAGACTAGATTGAATCTAAACTTCAATACTTAATCAAGTCGGTTGATCATCAATTTTTGTAACAATCCAACATATATAGTTCAAAGCCAAACCCATGATGTTTAAAATATACAAATTTGACCCCAATGTAGCTTAGTAGTAAGGGTGTTTATTTAGTCGACAACTTCTCAAATTTAAGTCGTCATCACTGGAGATGGTATATTAATATATATATATATATATATATATATATATAAATTTGAGCCAAATGAGAGATTTTATTTTATTCTTTTATATTATGGTCAGGTAATGTCTCGGGTCAATTTACGTGCACCTGGAGCTAATTTACCTCTTAGATTTGGTCAATAGCAAGTCATTCATATCGAAACTAGAGGATTCATAAGGAAAATCCTTATTACCTGACGATATGGAAATATATTTTATTGAAGTAAAAGAAAGAGAGAAAAAGAACAAATACAATATGAAAAAAAAATTGCAGCCAAGATCACAGACCTCAAAGAGTAAAAATAAAAAATAAAAATCGAAAAGGTTAAAAAGAAACTTATCAAGTAAATCTATAGAAACTATTATCCAATATACTTTACTGTTAAATATTGCTAGTTTAATTTAATAATATTTTAATTTGAATTGTCGACATCGAATAAATAAATAAATTTATGGATAAAATCAATTCAAATTTTTATTTGGGATTATATTATTTAAATTTCAAATCTCTTTTTTAAGAAAACAAATAGGTCGAATTTGATTGAATGAAAAACTTTTCAACCAATCAGATATTAAAATAATTTATCATATAACAAATATTAACTAACAAGAGCGGATGCTTCTTTATAATGCACTTCTCTGTAGAGAAATTATTATGAAAAAGCAGAGTAGCCAAACAAGAGAAAAAAGACCAGCCTGTAGTTGCCGACAACTCAACTATACGTGGTATCGGTTGGTGGCGGCGGGACGGTGACACAACACGCGACAAAAATTTACATGGGACGGTTTTTATATATATATATATATAAAGTAAAAGAATGGAAGATAAATGGCTACATCTGCTGGACCGTCAGGTAGGTCAAAATACAACCCCACTTCAAAATATCAACTTCTGCTATTCTGCAGCTCAGCTCCATGCACCAGAATCTTGCTCCCGTGGTTATAATTCACTTAAACAACTCCTATATGGGATATTTCGATAGAATTTTAATATTTTATTTGATTTTAATTTGAAGTTAAATAGTTCATTGATTATATTGTTAAATCTAGAAAATAACGCTTGTCATTTATTTATATTAATAGCATAACATATTTATTATTTTAAACAAGTTAAAATATTATTATCTCTTTTCATTAATAATTCATCTTCTTTTTTTTTTAAATATACTTACTTAACTTAATAAATTTGACTAATATTCTTGTTATATGTGTTTTTAAATGTTAATAAGTTTGTACATTTTAACACGAAATGTGTGATTAGGGATAGTACGGTTTATCATTAGATTAATCAAAACTGTTGATGAGATTTTTTACAGTAGACTTTAACATCAAATTGGTAAATCTCTGTTAAGAAAATACAATAGAGTGAAAACTGAAAGGTAAAAATTTGTAATTGCAAACAAGTTTTGAGAGATAAAATGTGGATGTGTCAACAAACATGTCTTGTTTAAAGATGAGAGAGTTTCAATTTAGTTCTAAACTTTGATAAATTATCATTTTTTATAAATTTTTTATCTTTGAAGATTTTAATTAATAAAATTATAATTTTACCTTATAATTTTTTATATATAAAAAATTAATAAATAAAAAAAAGAATAAAATAATATTAAATTATAAAAACTTAAAAATATTAAATATGTTAAAAAAATTTAAATTAAGTTATTTTATTCGAAAAATTAATATTTAAAAATAAATAATAAAAAAGGTTAAATTTTTTTAAAGAAATAAAAAAATAAATGGATAATTAAAAAAAATTAAAAGAAATAGTTTTATTTTTTTATAATATTTCTTTTAGTTTTTTTAATTCTCGATTTATTTTTTTTTTTTCAGTTTTTAACTTTTTTTATTCTTTATTTTTAAATATTAATTTTTCTAATAATAAATTTAATTTGAGTATTTTTTTAACAGCTTTTATTTTTAAAATTTTGTTTAATATTATTTTATTTATTTATTTTTATTATATTTTATTTGGAAGAAAAAAATTATAACTCTATTAATTTTTAAGGGTAAAACTATCAAATGGTAATAGTTGACCGTCAAATAGCTAGTCAAAAGATCATTTTAATATATTTAGGAAATGCGATAGACTATACGAACAAAAAAAAAAGTAAGTGAAATAATAACGTTTTATTAAACTTTAGGGACTAAAGTGAAATTATCCCTTTTAAAACATATATTCTACTTCTATATGAACAAGTCCAAGCAGGAGAATATCCGGTCAGTTCTCTATCATTTCACAACTCTCTTCTCTTTCTTTCTTTTTCTACTTTCGTGTTTATTTCTCCAACCAAACTGAATCTATCTCTCTCTACAGTCTCCACAAAACACTCTCTTTTTTACATATATATATATATGATAAAATCTTTGATCAAATCTTGGGCAAATTAAAAAGAAGATCAAATCATATCAATGATGGTGGAGCTCTTTGTGCTGGGGTGCACTGGCGTTGTTGTGTTCCTTCACGGAGCCAATTTCTTCTTCCATGTTCTCTCCCAGCATCTCGCCGTTCGTGCTCTCAGGTACACTAAACACTAACCCATCTTTCTTCTTCTAATAAACATGTTTGGTTAATTCCCAAGAAAAAATGGTCTCACAACTTTTTCTGGGAAAATCTTCCTTTTTGAAGCTTTAATTTTTATTTCTAATTCGAGTCTGATCTGTGAATAATTAAATGATAAAAAAGTAGTAGATTGATTTGATTATATTTGATTATTTTATTAAAAATAAAGTTTTGGGGTTGTGATTGTTTTCAGTTTTCTGGGGTTCGTTGGATGGTAGAGAAGAAGAGAGATCAAAAGTGGTGGTGGAGATGATTAATGATTTCTTCACGCAATTGTACTACTAATCAACGAAGAATTATTATACGGGAGGTTTAAAGCTTGTACCTGCCGTAACGCATTTGTAAATAATTTTTAAAATTTCTTCTGTTGATTTTGATCATAATATCTTAGAACAAAACATATGATTTCTATACGGATAATCAATCAAATGATCAAAATAAATGGAAGGGACAAACCTTATTATTGTATATTGTAATAAGCCTTCCATTTTTCAATATCTAATTTCTGCATAATATGAATAATGTAGAAGTTGTCATATAATCTTTTTCTTTTTTCTAAGTCTAGATATGTTTATTATGATATTTTCAATGCTTTATTATGAATTAGAAGTTAGATCACTGTCACTAACAATTTGTATGATATTTATCTATAAAATAAGGTACCACAATATTTAGTGACTTTTTTTTTTTCCTTTTTTCTGTTTCTATAAGCGAAGAATCTACGACCCCATCATTAATAAACGAAAATAAACTATGCTAATGCTATTTTTCAACATCATATATATAAAATTAAATCCGGGCTACTCTATCGTTTGATGTGTGTGTGTATATATATAATCAACGGATTTTAATATTATTGTATGTAAGTTAGTTTATGAGTAAACGGTCCTTGTAAGTGGTAAGTTTTAATTAGTATTTGAGCCTACCTTTTTTTAGCTTTAAGTGTAGTGCATTATTTACTTGCTGTGTTGATTTAACTTTCGCGATGTTTATTTATTATTATTAGTAGAGTAACGGTAGATTGTTTAAATTTTTTTTTTTAAATTTATATCCAAATGATATGATTATGTGAGTTATTAACTGTATATCACTTACCATATCATTTAATAATTGATATAGTATTAAACTCACATGTCATATTATTTGAATATAAATTTGGATAAATTTTTTTAATAATCTAACATTACTCTTGTTAGTATATATAAGTTTTTTTTTATACATATTATTGGAATCTTCTACTTATGAGCGCAAATATGCAAACTATACAGATAATAATTAATCTGGAGGTCCAACGGACTAAAAGAAATAAAAAAATTAACTAGAATTTTGAGAAGAGAATAAAAAAATGGATTGACTACTAAGAATGGATTTTAGATAGAAAAAAATAATGGATTGTTAGGTGGACCAGTTATTCAATAAAAAAAAATTGAAGAGGGCAAGTGGCAGGTGGTGCACCTTCCATTTGATATGATTCCTCCTTATCAAGAAGTTGAAATTTCAAGATTTATATATGGAACATGAACCGTGAACCATGTTTTTGGGTTTGGCTCTTCCTTTTGTCCACTGTTTCCTTTGTCTACTAGAAAACCGCTCCATGTGAATCATCAATCATCCTTTTTTTTCTTTTTTTTTCTTTTTTTATGATAAAGAGGAGGGCTTAGCGCCCACAATAAAAAAACAAAGGAACTACTCAGAGGTACAAACACGTCTGCTGAAGGAAAAACCCCTAAAATCATAAAAAAAAAAAAAAAAGAGAAAATCGTGAGGGGGACCCCTCAAAATAAACAATGTCCGCATCTAAATTCTGCCCCATTGTAGCCAACTCATTAGCCACCTTGTTGCCTTCCTTATAGACATGAACTAAAGAGCAAGTCCAATCCTTATAAATAAGAGAATTGCAGATACTGATGATACTAAAAAGAGGATGGTTAGAAAAATCCTCCTTACAAAGCAACTCAATCACATCTTTAGAATCACACTTAACACAACTTTTCAAAACTCTTGACTCTCAAGCAAGCTGTAGACCTTCGAATATGTCCCAAAATTCAACTTCCAAAACACTGCCATACTCTTTCTTTACAGAAAAACCCAACACTCATTTCTGCCAACATTCCTAATAACCCCACCAGCAGCTATGGAACCCATATCGCCCATCCTGCTACCATCAACATTCACCTTAATCCATCATTCCATAGGGGGCTGCCAAGAGATCATATATAGCAGACTTTGACAGCTCTCCCCTCTCTGTCATACCATTGTAAAGCCAGTCTTTAACTGCTTTAAATATAATTCTTTTAGGATCACGAGGAGTAATAAAATTATCTTCAAATACACTTAAACACCTCCATTTTCATACATACCAAAGCACCCAAGAAAAAACAACATTACTAGGCCTTAATCTCATCACCTTACTGTTAGCAGACAGATTAATATGCATCCAAGAGTCTCAGCCCCCATTAAAGTCAACAGACTTAGTAGATTCCTTACAACAATTTTTCCAAATAAAAGTAGGAGCAGGGCAGCCTCTAAAAAGGTTATTCAGATCTTCAGAAGCAACAACACATCTAGGACAATTAGCATTGTTAGAGGTACATCTAATGCATCTTTGGGCATTGGTCATAGTGTTGCCATGCAGCAGCACCCACAAAAACATAAGGATTTTTGGAGGAACTTTAATATTCCATATAAACCTCAACTTCCATAAATCTGCTTCATGATTATTATGGATAAGAGAATAAAAACAGCCACTTTTGGAATGGCCCCATATATATTATCTCTTTCACTACTGTCCTTGCCAGCAGGTATACTCACAATACAATTAACAATGTCAAAAGGAAGCCATTCACACAAAAGATTAATCTTCCAGACCCCCTCATTCAAGAAATGACACATTTTCCTATTGAGTTGAACCTGATTTAACTCATCAAGAGCATGGGGCGGCAGAACTCCTACATTGGGCAGCCAATTGTCTAACCAAAAATTAATATTTCTTCCATTACCCACCCTCCACAATAGACCTCTCAAGACACACTTAGCACCATGAGTTATACCTTTCCACACAATAGCTATTGATTTTATCCTTCAAAGAGTCAGACAGGTGCCTTCCCTTGAGATGTTTACATCTGATCATTCTGCACCAAAGGTTGTCATCATCTTGCATCAGCCTCCAGCTAGCTTTAGCAAGCAAGGACTGACTTAGATCCTTCATGTGTTTAACACCTAGGCCTCCTTTATTTTTCTTCAATCCAATAACATCTCAGTTGATATTGTGCACAACTTTTTTATCATTGGAACTCCCCCACGGAAATTTCCTGTTAATTCTATCTAACTAACTGCATAACATAGATAGGGAGGGTTGTAGTAACAGCCTTGACTAACACAACTCTTCCAGCCATGCTTAAGGAAGCACTCTTCCAGGCTGCCATCTTATTTTGGGTTTTATCCAAGATTTTCATATAGGTATTTCTATTAATTCTGCCATGAATTAAGGGATACCAAGATACTTACCCAAATTATTAGTTAAGAAGAATCACACAACAAAGAGATCTTTTTAGCATTAGCTCTTTTAACATTTTTAGAAACAAAAATACTGGACTTGGGGAAGCTAACTTGTTGTCCAGAAATGCTACAAAAGCCATCCATGCAATCCTTCATATTCTTGGCCTGAGAACTCGTAGCTGGCCCGAAAAGAATCAAGTCATCAGCGAAGAAAATGTAGGAAATATCAGTCCCCCCTCTAGAAACTTTAATAGGAATCCACTTCTTCTCCTCTAATTTCTTCATAACCATGTGAGATAACTTCTCCATATATAGAACAAAAATGTAAGGGGAAAGAGAATCACATTGTCTCAATCCACAACCCGGTGTGACTTCCCCATTAAGAATCACTTTGTAGCTCACACTTATAATACAACTCATGATAAGATCATGAATCTTTCCCTCAATACCAACCTCTTCGAAGACTTTAAACACAAAGTCTCGTTGCATCCTAACATAGCTTTGGCAAGTTCTACTTTCCAAGCAAAAAACCCCTTCTTCATTTTTAAACACTTAAACTTGTGGAGAACTTCTTGAACAATCACTATGTTGTCTTGAATTTGTCTCCTTGGGACAAAGGCTGCTTGATTTGGGCTAACAAGAGAGGTAAAAGCTTTCAAGTCTATGCACAATCACTTACTAATAATTTTTATGAAGTTTGTATAGATTTATAGGCCTAAGATGGGACAATCCAAGGGGCTAGGAGTTTTGGGTATCAAAGTTATAAAAGGT
>QUWJ01000251.1:0-49336 GCA_003430845.1 Xanthoceras sorbifolium
CTTACAATTTACAATATCTCTAAAAACGACTCATCAACCTCTACTTCTCACCAACCCAACCCAACCACCCAAAATTATCCATCTCCAAACAGAAACAATATTCTTTTTGCTGAGATCTGAGAATGGAATGTCACTGATATTTTCTTCTTTTTTAGATTTTTCAAATACTTGTTTTTAGCTGTATATGTATTTATTAAAATAATTATAATGATTGGAAATTAGGTATAGGGTGTAGGCCCATGTGGACGTCACATATTCAAAGCATAATTTTTTTGTTTTATGATTTTTCAAACGGAGATTGCGTTATTCCCGCCCACTGTCCTCGGATTTTATGCTACCCCTACCGCCATTCAATCAATTCACTGGAGGTTGAACAATAAATTATTCTCGTCAATAAATTTTAAAATTAGGACGAAATTAAAAATTTGAAAACAAAATTAAAAAAATTATAATAAATTAAAATTAAAAAATAAATATTAAAGCAATTAAAAAATTTAAAAGTATTTGTATGAAATTTGATACTGTTCCGAGACAGTAAAAAAATTACTAGTTTTTAAAATTTGAACAAAATTTACAAAAGTCGTATATTTCAATACTAAAAGTGATATGACATAAAACGTTTTTGTAAAATTGTTAGAAATACTCTATTATATACATATGAAAAATTAGGGTCATCCGAGTGAAATTACGTTCTTCCAAGACTGTAAAAAATTATAATTTTTTATAATGTGAGAAAAATTTGAGCAAAATTTAAAAAGTCGCCTATTTCAACGGAAAATGCGATTTGAAGCAAAACCTTTTGGTGAACTGCTAAAAATACTATATTCTATCCATATATAAAATTTGGGGTCATTTCGAGTCAAATTTACAGTCCATTCTCCAAGAAGACAAAAATCGGCAATTTTATGGTGGTTGGTAAGAGAAATTTTAGTAAAATGCATATTTAATTGCAAAATGCAATTTAACGGCAAAACCTTTTTGTGAAATTGCTAGAAATAATATATTCTATCCATGTGAGAAATTTGGGATCATTTCAAATGAAATTACATTTATTTCGAGCCAATTAATAAAACAGTAATTTTTTTAGTGGATAGTAAGCGAAAGTTGAGAAAAATTTTAAAAGTTGCATATCAATGCAAAACGTGATTTGACGTAAACCTTTTTACAGAACTGCTGGAAATGCTGTATTCTATCACGTGCAAAATCTGGAGTCATTCCGAGACAGTAAAAAAATCACAATTTTTGTAGTGGTTAGTAAGGGAAATTTGAGCAAAATCAGAAAAGTCGTATATTACACTGAGAAACGCGATTCGACTGAAAACCTTATCATGAAACTGCTAGAAATACTCTTTTTTTTATCTATGACTGATATATAGGGTTATTCCGAGCGCAACTTGCAGTCATTCTGAGACCATAAAAAAATAATCAATTTTCATAGGGGCTAGTAAGGAAAATTCGAGCAAAATTAGAAAATTCGTATATTACACTGAGAAACGGGATTCGACTGAAAATCTTGTCATGAAACTGTTACAAATACTCTTTTTTATCCATGACTGATATATAGGGTCATTCCGAGCGCAACTTGCAGTCATTCTGAGACCATAAAAAAATCAACAATTTCATAGGGGTTAGTAAGGAAATTTGAGCAAATCAGAAAAGTCGCATAATACATTGAGAAACGCGATTCGACTGAAAACCTTGTCATGGAATTGCTAGAAATACTCTTTTTTATCCATGACTGAGATATAGGGTCATTCCGAGCACAACTTGCAGTCATTCCGACACCATAAAAAAGTTAACAATTTTCATAGGGGTTAGTAAGGGAAATCTGAGCAAATTAGAAAATTCGTATATCGCACTGAGAAGCGCGATTCGACTAAATACCTTGTCATGGAACGGCTAGAAATACTCTTTTTTATCCATGACTTTGATATAGGGTCATTCCGAGCGCAACATGTAGTCATTCCGATACCATAAAAAAACAACAATTTTCATAGGGGTTAGTAAGGGAAATTTGAGCAAAATCAGAAAAGTTGTATATTACACTGAGAAACGCGATCCGATTTAACATCTTGTCATGGAATTGCTACAAATACTCTTTTTATCCATGGCTGAGATATGGGGTCATTCCGAGCGCAACTTGCAGTCATTCCGACACCAGAAGAAAATCAACAATTTTTATAATGGTTAGTAAGGGAAATTTGAACAAAATCAGAAAAGTCGTATATTACACTGAGAAACGCGATTCGACTGAAAACCTTGTCATGGAACTGCTAGAAATACTCTTTTTTATCCATGACATTGATATAGGGTCATTCCGAGCGCAACTTGTAGTCATTCCGACACCATAAAAAAACAACAATTTTCAATAGGGGTTAGCAAGGGAAATTTGAGCAAAATCAGAAAAGTTGTATATTACACTGAGAAACGCGATCCGATTGAAAATCTTATCATGGAACTGCTACAAATACTCTTTTTTATCCATGGCTGAGATATGGGGTCATTCCGAGCGCAACTTGCAGTCATTCCGACACCAGAAGAAAATCAACAATTTTCATAATGGTTAGTAAGGGAAATTTGAGCAAAATCAGAAAAGTCGTATATTACACTGAGAAACGCGATTCGACTGAAAACCTTGTCATGGAACTGCTCGAAATACTCTTTTTTATCCATGACTGAGATATAGGGTCATTCCGAGCGCAACTTGCAGTCATTCCGACACCATAAAAAATCAACAATTTTCATGGTGGTTAGTAAGGGAAATTTGAGTAAAATTAGAAAATTAGTTTATTGTAATGAGAAACGTGATTCGATTGAAAACCTTATCATGGAACTGCTAGAAATACTCTTTTTTATCAATGACTGAGATATAGGGTCATTCCGAGCGCAATTTGCAGTCATTCCGACACCATAAAAAAATCAACAATTTTCATAGGGGTTAGTAAGGAAAATTTGAGTAAAATCAGGAAACTCGTATATTACACTGAGAAATACGATTCGACTGAAAACCTTGTCCATCGAACTGCTAGAAATACTCTTTTTATCCATAACAGAGATTGTAACATCCAAAATTTCGAGTAATTACTTTTTGACTATGTGAATATAAATTTTGTGAGTTGAGGGGTATAAAACGTAATTACAAGTATGTTTATTTTGATAGTTTCCAGGTGGACCAGATGGAATGGTCCAGAAATGATGTAGGACGAAAAAGAAGAGTGAAAAACTGAGACAGGGAGTATCGCGACCTGGCCATCGCGACCACAGATCGCGATGAGTTGCTCGCGATGAAAAATGGTGATTCTTGGCAGTGAGCATTGCGACCAGTCACCGCGACCACAGATCGCGATGAACTGCTTGAGATGAAAAAAAAATGAAATTCGGGCAGTGAGCAACGCGACCACCAGCGCGACCAGGGTACCGCGATGGGTGATCGCGATGAAGGCGGTGGAGTTGCTCCAGAGAGCAACGTGACCTGGTCATCGCGACCACAGGTCGCGACGACCGAAATTTTATAAAAAAAAATAATTCGTCGCAGAAAGTCCAAGAAGAAGAAAAGGAGAGAAAATAGAGAGGAAGAGAGACCGAGAGAGAAAGAAAAGAAAGAAGAAGAAGAAGAGAAAGAAAAAGAAAGAAGAAGAAGAAGAAGAGAAAGAAAAGAAAGAAGAAGAAGAAGAAGAGAAAGAAAAGAAAAGGAAAGAAGAAGAAGAAGAAGAAGAGGAAGAGAAAAAGAAAAGAGAAAGAAGAAGAAAAGAAAAAGAAGAAAAGAGAAGAGAAGAAGAAAGAGAAAAAGGAAAGAGAAAGGAAAAGGAAATCCGGGAAAGAAAAAGGCGTAAAAACGGAATCCAGGTAGGTGTACACTGATCTCTGCATTTGTGATAATTTTCGTTATATATTTTCATTTGAATTTTCGATATTTCGTTAAATTGAGCATGAACTTTATGTATGGATTTTGTATACTTCTGTTTTGTTTACGAATATTGTAGAAACTGTCTGAAAATTTATTTGGGAATATGTGTGGAAATGATTTTTGGAAAACTTGTATATAATTATTATTTCGTAAATACGATTTGAAAATTAATTGTTGATTTTGAAACAAAACGGAAGGTTTTGATATGAAATTGACGAAGTTTATATTACGAATATTGTTTGTAAATTCTGATACTTGAATGTAATTTTGATTTGTGAATGATTGTTGGATATAACGAGTTGAGATGATTGTATCTCGCGGGGCAAACCTGGCTGAGCCAGTTTAGGCGAATCCGGAGATAGCCATTTCACTGTATCTATGATTGCTGTATCTCGCGGGGCAAACCTGGTATAGTCTAGTTTAGGCGAATCCTGGAGATAAATAATGATGACTACTGTATCTCGCGGGGCAAACCTGGTATAGTCCAGTTTAGGCGAATCCCGGAGATAAATAATGATGACTACTGTATCTCGTGGGGCAAACCTGGCAAGGTCCAGTTTAGGCGAATCCCGGAGATAACTATTTCACTGTATCCATGACTGCTGCATCTCGTGGGGCAAACCTGGTATAGTCCAGTTTAGGCGAATCCCGGAGATAGATATTGTATTGATATTTCTGACAGTTACATCTCGCGGGGCAAACCTGGCTTAGTCCAGTTTAGGCGAATCCCGGAGGTGAACGTTACACTGATGGTATAGATATAGAAATGTATGATGAGTGTATGGCCAGAATAGAGTATGAAATGGAATAAAATGTTTATATGAATAAATGTTACAAATTGAATAAAATGAGTATAAAATAAGTGAAAACTGAATTTTGTATGTTTTATTGATTGAATTTAGATGCTTTTATGAAATTGTTTTTATATGATGTATTTCAGAAAGTTGAAAATTGAAATGGTTTGATACGATCATATTGGTATAATGTTATTATGAAATGATTATTGATTTTGATACTCGAGTTTAGTGTACACCTACTAGGTATTATTGCTTAGCGCGTTGATTTTATCACGCGCAGGTATCAGAGACATAGGGGAAAAACAAAGAATAGAGAAGAAGTAACAGCAGATTGAAGGTCCAGAGTCACAGTTTCTTTTGAGTAATTATAATTGAATTTTAATTGTTTATTGTATTTAGTTAAGCATGCATATACAGAAATCTGTAATTTGACATTTATATATGTGTTGTAAATAAGTGCTTTATGATTTATATTCTTTTCAAACGTTTGTAAATCTTAATTAAATATGTTTTATTTGAAACTGTTTGGAAGACGCACAAATCGGCAGAGTGCGCATTGATTTGAAATGTGGAAATAGAAGTGTTAAAAGTATATTGTATTATATTTGTTTTATTGAAAACAGGTTTTGGGGAATCAGAAAAATAGAGGAAACTCTGCCGAAATTTTTGAAAATGAAATTTGATGGGCTCACTAGATTTATATTTTTTGTAAAACTATAAGCTATATGATTTTGTTTTACTGGTTTGAAATTTATAAAGTGAATTAAGTAAAGTTTTAACAACCGGTAGCGCTTCCTGGGTTGATCCAGTCGGGTCGGGTCAGGGGGTGTTACAGAGATATAGGGTGATTCCGAGCGCAACTTGCAGTCATTCCGACACCATAAAAAAATCAACAATTTTTATAAGGGTTAGTAAGGGAAATTTGAGCAAAATTAGAAAACTCGTATATTAAACTGAGAAACAAGATTCGACTAAAAACCTTTCTATGGAACTGCTAGAAATACTCTATTCTATCCATGAGAGACATATAGGGTCATTCCGAGCGCAACTTGCAGTCATTCTGAGACCATAAAAAAATCAACAATTTTCATAGGGGTTAGTAAGGGAAATTTGAGCAAAATCAGAAAAGTTGTATATTACACTGAGAAACGCGATCCGATTGAAAATCTTATCATGGAACTGCTACAAATACTCTTTTTTATCCATGGCTGAGATATGGGGTCATTCCGAGCGCAACTTGCAGTCATTCCGACACCAGAAGAAAATCAACAATTTTCATAATGGTTAGTAAGGGAAATTTGAGCAAAATCAGAAAAGTCGTATATTACACTGAGAAACGCGATTCGACTGAAAACCTTGTCATGGAACTGCTAGAAATACTCTTTTTTATCCATGACTGAGATATAGGGTCATTCCGAGCGCAACTTGCAGTCATTCCGACACCATAAAAAATCAACAATTTTCATAGTGGTTAGTAAGGGAAATTTGAGTAAAATTAGAAAATTAGTTTATTGCAATGAGAAACGCGATTCGATTGAAAACCTTATCATGGAACTGCTAGAAATACTCTTTTTTATCAA
Source organism: Xanthoceras sorbifolium (assembly GCA_003430845.1). Taxonomy (NCBI): domain Eukaryota; kingdom Viridiplantae; phylum Streptophyta; class Magnoliopsida; order Sapindales; family Sapindaceae; genus Xanthoceras; species Xanthoceras sorbifolium. Next base: position 6,285 of record QUWJ01000251.1, read on the forward strand.
TGACTGAGATATAGGGTCATTCCGAGCGCAATTTGCAGTCATTCCGACACCATAAAAAAATCAACAATTTTCATAGGGGTTAGTAAGGGAAATTTGAGTAAAATCAGGAAACTCGTATATTACCCTGAGAAACGCGATTCGAATGAAAACCTTGTCATGGAACTGTTAGAAACACTCTTTTTTATCCATCGCTAAGATATAGGGTCATTCCGAGCGCAACTTGCAGTCATTCCGACACCATAAAAAAATTAACAATTTTCATAGGGGTTAGCAAGGGAAATTTGAGCAAAATTAGAAAACTCGTATTACACTGAGAAACGAGATTCGACTGAAAATTTTGCTATGGAACTACTAGAAATACTCTATTCTATCCATGAGAGACATATAGGGTCATTCCGAGCGCAACTTGCAGTCTTTCCGAGATCATAAAAAAATCAACAATTTTCATAGCGGTTAGTAAGGGAAATTTGTGCAAAATCAGAAAAGTAGTATATTACACTGAGAAACACGATTCAATCAAAAACTTTATCATGGAACAGCTAGAAATACTCTTTTTTATCCATGAGTGAGACATAGGGTCATTCCGAGCGCAACTTCCAATCATTCCTACACTAGAAAAAAATCAACAATTTTCAAAAGGGTTAGTAAGAGAAATTTGAGCAAAATCAGAAAAGTCGCATATTACACTGAGAAACGCGATTCGACTGAAAACCATATCATGTAACCGCTAGAAATACTCCTTTTTATCCATGACTGAGATATAGGGCCATTCCGAGCGCAACTTGCATTCATTCCGGCACCATAAAAAAATCAACAATTTTCATAGGGGTTAGTAAGGGAAATTTGAGTAAAATCAGAAAAGTCGTATATTACATTGAGAAACGCGATTCGATCGAAAACCTTGTCATGGAACAGCTAGAACTACTCTATTTTATCCATGACTGAGACATAGGGTCATTCCGAGGGCAACTTGCAGTCATTCCTACACTAGAAAAAATCAACAATTTTTAAAGGGTTAGTAAGGGAAATTTGAGCAAAATCAGAAAAGTCGTATATTACACTGAGAAACGCGATTCGACTGAAAACCTTGTGATGAAACTGCTAGAAATACTCCTTTTTATCCAAGACTGAGATATGGGGTCACTCCGAGCGCAACTTGCTGCTATTCCGATACTATAAAAAAATCAGCAATTTTCATAGGGGGTTAGTAAGGGAAATTTGAGAAATATTAGAAAACTCATATATTACACTGAGAAATGAGATTCGACCGAAAACCGTATTATGGAACTAATAGAAATATGTTATTTTGTCCATAATGGACATCTAGCGCCATTCCTAGCGTAATTTGCAGTCATTCCGAAACCATAAAAAAATCAACAATTTTCATAGGGGTTAGTAAGAGAAATTTGAGCAAAATCATAATATTCGTATATTACATTGAGAAACGCGATTCAACTGAAAACCTTGTCATGGAACTGCTAGAAATACTCTTTATTATCCATGACTGAGATATGGGGACATTCCGAGCCTAACTTGCAGTCATTCCGACACCATAAAAGAATCAACAATTTTCATAGGGGCTAGTAAGGGACATTTGAGCAAAATTAGAAAATTTGGATATTTCACGGAGCAACGCGATTCGACTAAAATTTTATCATGGAACTGCTAGAAATACTCTTTTTTATTCATGACTGAGATATAGGGTCATTCCGAGAGCAACTTGCAGTCATTCTGATACCATAAAAAAATCAACAATTTTCATAGGGGCTAGTAAGGGAAATTTGAGCAAAATTAGAGAACTCGTATATTACACTGAGAAACGAGATTCGACTGAAAACTTTGTCATGGAACAGCTAGAAATACTCTATTCCATCCATGAGGGACATATAGGTTCATTCCGAGCGCAACTTACCGTCATTCCGAGACCATAAAAAAATCAACAATTTTCATAGGGGTTAGTAAGGGAAATTTGATAAAAATCAGAAACGTTGTATATCACACTGAGCAACGCTATTCGACTGAAAACATGGTCATGGCACTGCTAGAAACACTCTTTTTTATCCATGACCGAGATATAGGGTTATTCCGAGCGCAACTTCCAGTCATTTCGACACCATAAAAAAATCAACAATTTTCATAGGGGTTAGTAAGAGAAATTTGAGCAAGATTAGAAAACTTGTATATTATACAGAGAAACGCGATTCGACTGAAAACCTTGTTATGTAACAGCTAGAAATGCTCTATTTTATCCATGAGGGACACTAGGTTCATTCCGAGCGCAACGCGCAGTCATTCCGAGACCATAAAAAAATCAACAATTATCGTAAGGGTTAGTAAGGGAAATTTGAGCAAAATTAGAAAACTCGTGTATTACACTCAGAAACGCGATTCGACTGAAAACCTTATTATGGAACTGCTAGAAATACTCTATTTTATCCATGAGGGACATCTAGGGTCATTCCGATCGCAACGCGCGGTCATTCCGACACCATAAAAAAATCAACAATTTTCATAGGGGTTAGTAAGGGAAATTTGAGCAAAATTAGAAAACTCGTGTATTACACTCAGAAACGCGATTCGACTGAAAATCTTGTTATGGAACTGCTAGAAATACTCTGTTTTATCCATGAGGGACATCTAGGGTCATTCCTGAGCAGCAACTCGCAGTCATTCCGAGACCATAAAAAAATCTACAATTTTCATAGGGGTTAGTAATGGAAATTTGAGCAAAATTAGAAAACTCGTGTAATACACTCAGAAACGCAATTCGACTGAAAACCTTGTTATGGAACTGCTAGAGACACTCTATTTTATTCATGAGGGACATCTAGAGTCATTCCGAGCGTAACTCGCAGTCATTTCGAGACCATAAAAAAATCAACAATTTTCATAGGGGTTAGTAAGTGAAATTTGAGCAAAATTAGAAAGCTCGTGTACTACATTCAGAAACGCGATTCGACTGAAAACCTTGTTATCGAACTGATAGAAATACTCTATTTTATCCATGAGGGACATCTAGGGTCATTCCAATCGCAACGCACAGTCATTTCGAGACCATAAAAAAATCAACAATTTTCATAGGGGTTAGTAAGGGAAATTTGAGCAAAATTAGAAAACTCGCATAATACACTCAGAAACGCGATTCGACTGAAAACCTTATTATGGAACTGCTTGAAATACTCTATTTTATCCATGAGGGACATCTAGGGTCATTCCGATCGCAACCCGCAGTCATTCCGACACCATAAAAAAATCAACAATTTTCATAGGGGTTAGTAAGGGAAATTTGAGCAAAATTAGAAAACTCGCGTATTACACTCAGAAACGCGATTCGACTGAAAACTCTATTATGGAACTGCTAGAAATACTCTATTTTATCCATGAGGGACATATAGGGTCATTCTGAGCACAACTCGCTGTCATTCCGAGACCATAAAAAAATCTACAATTTTCGTATGGGTTAGTAAGGGAAATTTGAGCAAAATTAGAAAACTCGTGTATTACACTCAAAAAAGCGATTCGACTGAAAATCTTGTTATGAAACTGCTACAAATACTCTGTTTTATCCACGAGGGACATCTAGGGTCATTCCGAGCACAACTTGCAGTCATTCCGAGACCATAAAAAAATCTACAATTTTCATAGGGGTTAGTAAGGGAAATTTGAGCAATGGAACTGCTAGAAATACTCTATTTTATCCATGAGGGACATCTAGGGTCATTTTGAGCACAACTCACAGTTATTCCGAGACCATAAAAAAATCAACGCGATTCGACTGAAAACCTTGTTATGGAACTGCTAGAGACACTCTATTTTATCCATGAGGGACATGTAGGGTCATTCCGAGCGCAACTCGCAGTCATTTCGAGACCATAAAAAAATCAACAATTTTCATAGGGGTTAGTAAGTGAAATTTGAGCAAAATTAGAAAACTCGTGTATTACACTCAGAAACGCGATTCGACTGAAAACCTTGTTATGGAACTGCTAGAAATACTCTATTTTATCCATGAGGGACATCTAGGGTCATTCCGATCGCAACGCGCAGTCATTCCGACACCATAAAAAAATCAACAATTTTCATAGGGGTTAGTAAGGGAAATTTGAGCAAAATTAGAAAACTCGTGTATTACACTCAGAAACGCGATTCGACTGAAAACCTTATTATGGAACTGCTAGAAATACTCTATTTTATCCATGAGGGACATCTAGGGTCATTCCGATCGCAACCCGCAGTCATTCCGACACCATAAAAAAATCTACAATTTTCATAGGGGTTAGTAAGGGAAATTTGAGCAAAATTAGAAAACTCGTGTATTACACTCAGAAACGCAATTCGACAGAAAACCTTATTATGGAACTGCTAGAAATACTCTATTTTATCCATGAGAGACATCTAGGGTCATTCCGATCGCAACCCGCAGTCATTCCGACACCATAAAAAAATCAACAATTTTCATAGGGGTTAGTAAGGGAAATTTGAGCAAAATTAGAAAACTCGCGTATTACACTCAGAAACGCGATTCGACTGAAAACTCTATTATGGAACTGCTAGAAATACTCTATTTTATCTATGAGGGACATATAGGGTCATTCTGAGCACAACTCGCAGTCATTCCGAGACCATAAAAAAATCTACAATTTTCGTATGGGTTAGTAAGGGAAATTTGAGCAAAATTAGAAAACTCGTGTATTACACTCAAAAAAGCGATTCGACTGAAAATCTTGTTATGAAACTGCTACAAATACTCTGTTTTATCCACGAGGGACATCTAGGGTCATTCCGAGCACAACTTGCAGTCATTCCGAGACCATAAAAAAATCTACAATTTTCATAGGGGTTAGTAAGGGAAATTTGAGCAATGGAACTGCTAGAAATACTCTATTTTATCCATGAGGGACATCTAGGGTCATTTTGAGCACAACTCACAGTTATTCCGAGACCATAAAAAAATCAACGCGATTCGACTGAAAACCTTGTTATGGAACTGCTAGAGACACTCTATTTTATCCATGATGGACATCTAGAGTCATTCCGAGCGCAACTCGCAGTCATTTCGAGACCATAAAAAAATCAACAATTTTCATTGGGGTTAGTAAGTGAAATTTGAGCAAAATTAGAAAACTCGTGTATTACAATCAGAAACGCGATTTGACTGAAAACCTTGTTATGGAACTGCTAGAAATACACTATTTTATCCATGAGGGACATCTAGGGTCATTCCGATCGCAACGCGCAGTCATTTCGAGACCATAAAAAAATCAACAATTTTCATAGGGGTTAGTAAGGGAAATTTGAGCAAAATTAGAAAACTCGTGTATTACACTCAGAAACGCGATTCGACTGAAAACCTTATTATGGAACTGCTAGAAATACTCTATTTTATCCATGAGGGACATCTAGGGTCATTCCGATCGCAACGCGCAGTCATTCCGACACCATAAAAAAATCAACAATTTTCATAGGGGTTAGTAAGGGAAATTTGAGCAAAATTAGAAAACTCGTGTATTACACTCAGAAACGCGAATTCGACTGAAAACCTTAATTATGGAACTGCTAGAAATACTCTATTTTATCCATGAGGGACATCTAGGGTCATTCCGATCGCAACGCGCAGTCATTCCGACACCATAAAAAAATCAACAATTTTCATAGGGGTTAGTAAGGGAAATTTGAGCAAAATTAGAAAACTCGTGTATTACACTCAGAAACGCGATTCGACTGAAAACCTTATTATGGAACTGCTAGAAATACTCTATTTTATCCATGAGGGACATCTAGGGTCATTCCGATCGCAACGCGCAGTCATTCCGAGCACCATAAAAAATCTACAATTTTCGTATGGGTTAGTAAGGGAAATTTGAGCAAAATTAGAAAACTCGTGTATTACACTCAAAAAAGCGATTCGACTGAAAATCTTGTTATGAAACTGCTACAAATACTCTGTTTTATCCACGAGGGACATCTAGGGTCATTCCGAGCACAACTTGCAGTCATTCCGAGACCATAAAAAAATCTACAATTTTCATAGGGGTTAGTAAGGGAAATTTGAGCAATGGAACTGCTAGAAATACTCTATTTTATCCATGAGGGACATCTAGGGTCATTTTGAGCACAACTCACAGTTATTCCGAGACCATAAAAAAATCAACGCGATTCGACTGAAAACCTTGTTATGGAACTGCTAGAGACACTCTATTTTATCCATGATGGACATCTAGAGTCATTCCGAGCGCAACTCGCAGTCATTTCGAGACCATAAAAAAATCAACAATTTTCATTGGGGTTAGTAAGTGAAATTTGAGCAAAATTAGAAAACTCGTGTATTACAATCAGAAACGCGATTTGACTGAAAACCTTGTTATGGAACTGCTAGAAATAATCTATTTTATCCATGAGGGACATCTAGGGTCATTCCGAGCGCAACTCGCAGTCATTCCAAGACCATAAAAAAATCTACAATTTTCATAGGTGTTCGAAAGGGAAAATTTGAGCAAAATTAGAAAACTCGTGTATTACACTCAGAAACGCAATTCGACAGAAAACCTTGTTATGGAACTGCTAGAAATACTCTATTTTATCCATGAGGGACATATAGGGTCATTCTGAGCACAACTTGCAGTCATTCCGAGACCATAAAAAAATCTACAATTTTCGTAGGGGTTAGTAAGGGAAATTTAAGCAAAATTAGAAAACTCGTGTATTATACTCAAAAACGCGATTCGAAAACTTGTATATTATACTGAGAAAAGCGATTCGACTGAAAATCTTGTTATGGAACTGCTAGAAATATTCTGTTTTATCCATGAGGGACATCTAGGGTCATTCCGATCGCAACGCGCAGTCATTCCGAGCACCATAAAAAAATCAACAATTTTCATAGGGGTTAGTAAGGGAAATTTGAGCAAAATTAGAAAACTCGTGTATTACACTCAGAAACGCGATTCGACTGAAAACCTTATTATGGAACTGCTAGAAATACTCTATTTTATCCATCAGGGACATCTAGGGTCATTCCGATCGCAACGAGCAGTCATTCCGACACCATAAAAAAATCAACAATTTTCATAGGGGTTAGTAAGGGAAATTTGAGCAAAATTAGAAAACTCGTGTATTACACTCAGAAACGCGATTCGACTGAAAACCTTATTATGGAACTGCTAGAAATACTCTATTTTATCCATGAGGGACATCTAGGGTCATTCCGATCGCAACGCGCAGTCATTCCGACACCATAAAAAAATCAACAATTTTCATAGGGGTTAGTAAGGGAAATTTGAGCAAAATTAGAAAACTCGTGTATTACACTCAGAAACGCGATTCGACTGAAAACCTTAATATGGAACTGCTAGAAATACTCTATTTTATCCATGAGGGACATCTAGGGTCATTCCGATCGCAGCGCGCAGTCATTTCGAGACCATAAAAAAATCAACAATTTTCATAGGGGTTAGTAAGGGAAATTTGAGCAAAATTAGAAAACTCGCATAATACACTCAGAAACGCGATTCGACTGAAAACCTTATTATGGAACTGCTAGAAATACTCTATTTTATCCGTGAGGGACATCTAGGGTCATTCCGACCACAACGCGCAGTCATTCCGACACCATAAAAAAATCAACAATTTTCATAGGGGTTAGTTAGGGAAATTTGAGCATCATTAGAAAACCCGTGTATTACACTCAAAAATGCAATTCGACCGAAAACTTTGTTATGTAACTGCTAGAAATACTCTATTTTATCCATGAGGGACATCTAGGGTCATTCCGATCGCAACGCGCAGTCATTCCGACACCATAAAAAAATCAACAATTTTCATAGGGGTTAGTAAGGGAAATTTGAGCAAAATTAGAAAACTCGTGTATTACACTCAGAAACGCGATTCGACTGAAAACCCTAATATGGAACTGCTAGAAATACTCTATTTTATCCATGAGGGACATCTACGGTCATTCCGATCGCAACGCGCAGTCATTCCGACACCATAAAAAAATCAACAATTTTCATAGGGGTTAGTAAGGGAAATTTGAGCAAAATTAGAAAACTCGTGTATTACACTCAGAAACGCGATTCGACTGAAAACCTTATTATGGAACTGCTAGAAATACTCTATTTTATCCATGAGGGACATCTAGGGTCATTCCGATCGCAACGCGCAGTCATTTCGAGACCATAAAAAAATCAACAATTTTCATAGGGGTTAGTAAGGGAAATTTGAGCAAATTTAGAAAACTCGTGTATTACACTCAGAAACGCGAATTCGACTGAAAACCTTATTATGGAACTGCTAGAAATACTCTATTTTATCCATGAGGGACATATAGGGTCATTCTGAGAACAACTCGCAGTCATTCCGAGACCATAAAAAAATCTACAATTTTCGTAGGGGTTAGTAAGGGAAATTTAAGCAAAATTAGAAAACTCGTGTATTACACTCAAAAAAGCGATTCGACTGAAAATCTTGTTATGGAACTGCTAGAAATATTCTGTTTTATCCATGAGGGACATCTAGGGTCATTCCGAGCACAACGCGCGGTCATTCCGAGACCATAAAAAAATCAACAATTTTCATAGGGGTTCGAAAGGGAAAATTTGAGCAAAATTAGAAAACTCGTGTATTACACTCTGAAACGCAATTCGACAGAAAACCTTGTTATGAAACTGCTAGAAATACTCTATTTTATCCATGAGGGACATATAGGGTCATTCTGAGCACAACTCGCAGTCATTCCGAGACCATAAAAAAATCTACAATTTTCGTAGGGGTTAGTAAGGGAAATTTAAGCAAAATTAGAAAACTCGTGTATTACACTCAAAAAAGCGATTCGACTGAAAATCTTGTTATGGAACTGCTAGAAATACTCTATTTTATCCGTGAGGGACATCTAGGGTCATTCCTATCGCAACGCGCAGTCATTTCGAGACCATAAAATAATCAACAATTTTCATAGGGGTTAGTAAGGGAAATTTGAGCAAAATTAGAAAACTCGTGTATTACACTCAGAAACGCGATTCGACTGAAAACCTTGTTATGGAACTGCTAGAAATACACTATTTTATCCATGAGGGACATCTAGGGTCATTCCGATCGCAACGCACAGTCATTCCGACACCATAAAAAAATCAACAATTTTCATAGGGGTTAGTAAGGGAAATTTGAGCAAAATTAGAAAACTCGTGTATAACACTCAGAAACGCGATTCGACTGAAAACCTTGTTATGGAACTGCTAGAAATACTCTATTTTATTCATTAGGGACATCTAGGGTCATTCCGAGCGCAACTCGCAGTCATTCCGAGACCATAAAAAAATCAACAATTTTCATAGGGGTTAGTAAGGGAAATTTGAGCAAAATTAGAAAACTCGTGTATTACACTCAGAAACGCGATTCGACTGAAAACCTTAATATGGAACTGCTAGAAATACTCTATTTTATCCATGAGGGACATCTAGGGTCATTCCGATCGCAACGCGCAGTCATTCCGACACCATAAAAAAATCAACAATTTTCATAGGGGTTAGTAAGGGAAATTTGAGCAAAATTAGAAAACTCGTGTATTACACTCAGAAACGCGATTCGACTGAAAACCTTATTATGGAACTGCTAGAAATACTCTATTTTATCCATGAGGGACATCTAGGGTCATTCCGATCGCAACGCGCAGTCATTCCGACACCATAAAAAAATCACAATTTTCATAGGGGTTAGTAAGGGAAATTTGAGCAAAATTAGAAAACTCGTGTATTACACTCAGAAACGCGATTCGACTGAAAACCTTATATGGAACTGCTAGAAATACTCTATTTTATCCATGAGAGGACATCTAGGGTCATTCCGATCGCAACCCGCAGTCATTCCGACACCATAAAAAAATCAACAATTTTCATAGGGGTTAGTAAGGGAAATTTGAGCAAAATTAGAAAACTCGCGTATTACACTCAGAAACGCGATTCGACTGAAAACCTTATTATGGAACTGCTAGAAATACTTTATTTTATCCATGAGGGACATCTAGGGTCATTCTGAGCACAACTCGCAGTCATTCCGAGCACCATAAAAAAATCTACAATTTTCATAGGGGTTAGTAAGGGAAATTTGAGCAAAATTAGAAAACTCGTGTATTACACTCAAAAACGCGATTCGACTGAAAATCTTGTTATGAACTGCTACAAATACTCTAGTTTTATCCATGAGGGACATATAGGGTCATTCTGAGCGCAACGCGCAGTCATTCCGAGACCATAAAAAAATCTACAATTTTCGTAGGGGTTAGTAAGGGAAATTTGAGCAAAATTAGAAAACTCGTGTATTACAATCAGAAACGCGATTTGACTGAAAACCTTGTTATGGAACTGCTAGAAATACTCTATTTTATCCATGAGGGACATCTAGGGTCATTCCGAGCGCAACTCGCAGTCATTCCAAGACCATAAAAAAATCTACAATTTTCATAGGTGTTCGAAAGGGAAAATTTGAGCAAAATTAGAAAACTCGCGTATTACACTCAGAAACGCGATTCGACTGAAAACTCTATTATGGAACTGCTAGAAATACTCTATTTTATCCATGAGGGACATATAGGGTCATTCTGAGCACAACTCGCAGTCATTCCGAGACCATAAAAAAATCTACAATTTTCGTATGGGTTAGTAAGGGAAATTTGAGCAAAATTAGAAAACTCGTGTATTACACTCAAAAAAGCGATTCGACTGAAAATCTTGTTATGAAACTGCTACAAATACTCTGTTTTATCCATGAGGGACATATAGGGTCATTCTGAGCACAACTCGCAGTCATTCCGAGACCATAAAAAAATCTACAATTTTCGTAGGGGTTAGTAAGGGAAATTTAAGCAAAATTAGAAAACTCGTGTATTACAATCAGAAACGCGATTTGACTGAAAACCTTGTTATGGAACTGCTAGAAATACTTTATTTTATCCATGAGGGACATCTAGGGTCATTCCGAGCGCAACTCGCAGTCATTCCAAGACCATAAAAAAATCTACAATTTTCATAGGTGTTCGAAAGGGAAAATTTGAGCAAAATTAGAAAACTCGTGTATTACACTCAGAAACGCAATTCGACAGAAAACCTTGTTATGGAACTGCTAGAAATACTCTATTTTATCCATGAGGGACATATAGGGTCATTCTGAGCACAACTTGCAGTCATTCCGAGACCATAAAAAAATCTACAATTTTCGTAGGGGTTAGTAAGGGAAATTTAAGCAAAATTAGAAAACTCGTGTATTATACTCAAAAACGCGATTAGAAAACTTGTATATTATACTGAGAAACGCGATTCGACTGAAAATCTTATTATGGAACTGCTAGAAATACTCTATTTTATCCATGAGGGACATCTAGGGTCATTCCGATCGCAACGCGCAGTCATTCCGACACCATAAAAAAATCAACAATTTTCATAGGGGTTAGTAAGGGAAATTTGAGCAAAATTAGAAAACTCGTGTATTACACTCAGAAACGCGATTCGACTGAAAACCTTATTATGGAACTGCTAGAAATACTCTATTTTATCCATGAGGGACATCTAGGGTCATTCCGATCGCAACGCGCAGTCATTCCGACACCATAAAAAAATCAACAATTTTCATAGGGGTTAGTAAGGGAAATTTGAGCAAAATTAGAAAACTCGTGTATTACACTCAGAAACGCGATTCGACTGAAAACCTTATTATGGAACTGCTAGAAATACTCTATTTTATCCATGAGGGACATCTAGGGTCATTCCGATCGCAACGCGCAGTCATTCCGACACCATAAAAAAATCAACAATTTTCATAGGGGTTAGTAAGGGAAATTTGAGCAAAATTAGAAAACTCGTGTATTACACTCAGAAACGCGATTCGACTGAAAACCTTATTATGGAACTGCTAGAAATACTCTATTTTATCCATGAGGGACATCTAGGGTCATTCCGATCGCAACGCGCAGTCATTCCGACACCATAAAAAAATCAACAATTTTCATAGGGGTTAGTAAGGAAAATTTGAGCAAAATTAGAAAACTCGTGTATTACACTCAGAAACGCGATTCGACTGAAAACCTTATTATGGAACTGCTAGAAATACTCTATTTTATCCATGAGGGACATCTAGGGTCATTCCGATCGCAACGCGCAGTCATTCCGACACCATAAAAAAATCAACAATTTTCATAGGGAAATTTGAGCAAAATTAGAAAACTCGTGTATTACACTCAGAAACGCGATTCGACTGAAAACCTGATTATGGAACTGCTAGAAATACTCTATTTTATCCATGAGGGACATCTAGGGTCATTCCGATCGCAACGCGCAGTCATTCCGACACCATAAAAAAATCAACAATTTTCATAGGGGTTAGTAAGGAAAATTTGAGCAAAATTAGAAAACTCGTGTATTACACTCAGAAACGCGATTCGACTGAAAACCTTATTATGGAACTGCTAGAAATACTCTATTTTATCCATGAGGGACATCTAGGGTCATTCCGATCGCAACGCGCAGTCATTTCGACGACCATAAAAAAATCAACAATTTTCATAGGGGTTAGTAAGGGAAATTTGAGCAAAATTAGAAAACTCGTGTATTACACTCAGAAACGCGATTCGACTGAAAACCTTATTATGGAACTGCTAGAAATACTCTATTTTATCCATGAGGGACATCTAGGGTCATTCCGATCGCAACGCGCAGTCATTCCGACACCATAAAAAAATCAACAATTTTCATAGGGGTTAGTAAGGGAAATTTGAGCAAAATTAGAAAACTCGTGTATTACACTCAGAAACGCAATTAGACTGAAAACCTTGTGATGGAACTGCTAGAAATACACTATATTATCCATGAGGGACATATAGGGTCATTCTGAGAACAACTCGCAGTCATTCCGAGACCATAAAAAAATCTACAATTTTCGTAGGGGTTAGTAAGGGAAATTTAAGCAAAATTAGAAAACTCGTGTATTACACTCAAAAAAGCGATTCGACTGAAAATCTTGTTATGGAACTGCTAGAAATATTCTGTTTTATCCATGAGGGACATCTAGGGTCATTCCGAGCACAACGCGCGGTCATTCCGAGACCATAAAAAAATCAACAATTTTCATAGGGGTTCGAAAGGGAAAATTTGAGCAAAATTAGAAAACTCGTGTATTACACTCAGAAACGCAATTCGACAGAAAACCTTGTTATGAAACTGCTAGAAATACTCTATTTTATCCATGAGGGACATATAGGGTCATTCTGAGCACAACTCGCAGTCATTCCGAGACCATAAAAAAATCTACAATTTTCGTAGGGGTTAGTAAGGGAAATTTGAGAAAAATTAGAAAACTCGTGTATTACACTCAGAAACGCGATTCGACTGAAAACCTTATTATGGAACTGCTAGAAATACTCTATTTTATCCATGAGGGACATCTAGGGTCATTCCGATCGCAACGCGCAGTCATTTCGAGACCATAAAAAAATCAACAATTTTCATAGGGGTTAGTAAGGGAAATTTGAGCAAAATTAGAAAACTCGAGTATTACACTCAGAAACGCGATTCGACTGAAAACCTTATTATGGAACTGCTAGAAATACTCTATTTTATCCATGAGGGACATCTAGGGTCATTCCGATCGCAACGCGCAGTCATTCCGACACCATAAAAAAATCAACAATTTTCATAGGGGTTAGTAAGGGAAATTTGAGCAAAATTAGAAAACTCGTGTATTACACTCAGAAACGCGATTCGACTGAAAACCTTATTATGGAACTGCTAGAAATACTCTATTTTATCCATGAGGGACATCTAGGGTCATTCCGATCGCAACGCGCAGTCATTCCGACACCATAAAAAAATCAACAATTTTCATAGGGGTTAGTAAGGGAAATTTGAGCAAAATTAGAAAACTCGTGTATTACACTCAGAAACGCGATTCGACTGAAAACCTTATTATGGAACTGCTAGAAATACTCTATTTTATCCATGAGGGACATCTAGGGTCATTCCGATCGCAACGCGCAGTCATTCCGACACCATAAAAAAATCAACAATTTTCGTAGGGGTTAGTAAGGAAAATTTGAGCAAAATTAGAAAACTCGTGTATTACACTCAGAAACGCGATTCGACTGAAAACCTTATTATGGAACTGCTAGAAATACTCTATTTTATCCATGAGGGACATCTAGGGTCATTCCGATCGCAACGCGCAGTCATTCCGACACCATAAAAAAATCAACAATTTTCATAGGGGTTAGTAAGGGAAATTTGAGCAAAATTAGAAAACTCGTGTATTACACTCAGAAACGCGATTCGACAGAAAACCTTATTATGGAACTGCTAGAAATACTCTATTTTATCCATGAGGGACATCTAGGGTCATTCTGATCGCAACACGCAGTCATTCCGACACCATAAAAAAAATCAACAATTTTCATAGGGGTTAGTAAGGGAAATTTGAGCAAAATTAGAAAACTCGTGTATTACACCCAGAAACGCGATTCGACTGAAAACCTTATTATGGAACTGCTAGAAATACTCTATTTTATCCATGAGGGACATCTAGGGTCATTCTGATCGCAACGCGCAGTCATTCCGACACCATAAAAAAATCAACAATTTTCGTAGGGGTTAGTAAGGGAAATTTGAGCAAAATTAGAAAACTCGTGTATTACACTCAGAAACGCGATTCGACTGAAAATCTTAGTTATGGAACTGCTAGAAATACTCTAGTTTATCCATGAGGGACATCTAGGGTCATTCCGATCGCAACTCGCAGTCATTCCGAGACCATAAAAAAATCTACAATTTTCATAGGGGTTAGTAAGGGAAATTTGAGCAATGGAACTGCTAGAAAATACTCTATTTTATCCATGAGGGACATCTAGGGTCATTTTGAGCACAACTCACAGTTATTCCGAGACCATAAAAAAATCAACGCGATTCGACTGAAAACCTTGTTATGGAACTGCTAGAGACACTCTATTTTATCCATGATGGACATCTAGAGTCATTCCGAGCGCAACTCGCAGTCATTTCGAGACCATAAAAAATCAACAATTTTCATTGGGGTTAGTAAGTGAAATTTGAGCAAAATTAGAAAACTCGTGTATTACAATCAGAAACGCGATTTGACTGAAAACCTTGTTATGGAACTGCTAGAAATACTCTATTTTATCCATGAGGGACATCTAGGGTCATTCCGAGCGCAACTCGCAGTCATTCCAAGACCATAAAAAAATCTACAATTTCATAGGTGTTCGAAAGGGAAAATTTGAGCAAAATTAGAAAACTCGTGTATTACACTCAGAAACGCAATTCGACAGAAAACCTTGTTATGGAACTGCTAGAATACTCTTATTTTATCCATGAGGGACATATAGGGTCATTCTGAGCACAACTTGCAGTCATTCCGAGACCATAAAAAAAATCTACAATTTTCGTAGGGGTTAGTAAGGGAAATTTAAGCAAAATTAGAAAACTCGTGTATTATACTCAAAAACGCGATTCGAAAACTTGTATATTATACTGAGAAAAGCGATTCGACTGAAAATCTTGTTATGGAACTGCTAGAAATATTCTGTTTTATCCATGAGGGACATCTAGGTCATTCCGAGCACACGCGCGGTCATTCCGAGACCATAAAAAAATCAACAATTTTCGTAGGGGTTAGTAAGTGAAATTTGAGCAAAATTAGAAAACTCGTGTATTACACTCAGAAACGCGATTCGACTGAAAACCTTGTTATGGAACTGCTAGAAATACTCTATTTTATCCATGAGGGACATCTAGGGTCATTCCGATCGCAACGCGCAGTCATTCCGACACCATAAAAAAATCAACAATTTTCATAGGGGTTAGTAAGGGAAATTTGAGCAAAATTAGAAAACTCGTGTATTACACTCAGAAACGCGATTCGACTGAAAACCTTATTATGGAACTGCTAGAAATACTCTATTTTATCCATGAGGGACATCTAGGGTCATTCCGATCGCAACGCGCAGTCATTCCGACACCATAAAAAAATCAACAATTTTCATAGGGGTTAGTAAGGGAAATTTGAGCAAAATTAGAAAACTCGTGTATTACACTCAGAAACGCGATTCGACTGAAAACCTTATTATGGAACTGCTAGAAATACTCTATTTTATCCATGAGGGACATCTAGGGTCATTCCGATCGCAACGCGCAGTCATTCCGACACCATAAAAAAATCAACAATTTTCATAGGGGTTAGTAAGGGAAATTTGAGCAAAATTAGAAAACTCGTGTATTACACTCAGAAACGCGATTCGACTGAAAACCTTATTATGGAACTGCTAGAAATACTCTATTTTATCCATGAGGGACATCTAGGGTCATTCCGATCGCAACGCGCAGTCATTCCGACACCATAAAAAAATCAACAATTTTCATAGGGGTTAGTAAGGGAAATTTGAGCAAAATTAGAAAACTCGTGTATTACACTCAGAAACGCGATTCGACTGAAAACCTTATTATGGAACTGCTAGAAATACTCTATTTTATCCATGAGGGACATCTAGGGTCATTCCGATCGCAACGCGCAGTCATTCCGACACCATAAAAAAATCAACAATTTTCATAGGGGTTAGTAAGGGAAATTTGAGCAAAATTAGAAAACTCGTGTATTACACTCAGAAACGCGATTCGACTGAAAACCTTATTATGGAACTGCTAGAAATACTCTATTTTATCCATGAGGGACATCTAGGGTCATTCCGATCGCAACGCGCAGTCATTCCGACACCATAAAAAAATCAACAATTTTCATAGGGGTTAGTAAGGGAAATTTGAGCAAAATTAGAAAACTCGTGTATTACACTCAGAAACGCGATTCGACTGAAAACCTTATTATGGAACTGCTAGAAATACTCTATTTTATCCATGAGGGACATCTAGGGTCATTCCGATCGCAACGCGCAGTCATTCCGACACCATAAAAAAATCAACAATTTTCATAGGGGTTAGTAAGGGAAATTTGAGCAAAATTAGAAAACTCGTGTATTACACTCAGAAACGCGATTCGACTGAAAACCTTATTATGGAACTGCTAGAAATACTTTATTTTATCCATGAGGGACATCTAGGGTCATTCCGATCGCAACGCGCAGTCATTCCGACACCATAAAAAAATCAACAATTTTCATAGGGGTTAGTAAGGGAAATTTGAGCAAAATTAGAAAACTCGTGTATTACACTCAGAAACGCGATTCGACTGAAAACCTTATTATGGAACTGCTAGAAATACTTTATTTTATCCATGAGGGACATCTAGGGTCATTCCGATCGCAACGCGCAGTCATTCCGACACCATAAAAAAATCAACAATTTTCATAGGGGTTAGTAAGGGAAATTTGAGCAAAATTAGAAAACTCGCGTATTACACTCAGAAACGCGATTCGACTGAAAACCTTATTATGGAACTGCTAGAAATACTTTATTTTATCCATGAGGGACATCTAGGGTCATTCTGAGCCACAACTCGCAGTCATTCCGAGACCATAAAAAAATCTACAATTTTCGTATGGGTTAGTAAGGGAAATTTGAGCAAAATTAGAAAACTCGTGTATTACACTCAAAAAAGCGATTCGACTGAAAATCTTGTTATGAAACTGCTACAATACTCTGTTTTATCCACGAGGGACATCTAGGGTCATTCCGAGCACAACTTGCAGTCATTCCGAGACCATAAAAAATCTACAATTTTCATAGGGTTAGTAAGGAAATTTGAGCAATGGAACTGCTAGAATACTCTATTATATCCATGAGGGACATCTAGGGTCATTTTGAGCACAACTCACAGTTATTCCGAGACCATAAAAAAATCAAACGCGATTCGACTGAAAACCTTGTTATGGAACTGCTAGAGACACTCTATTTTATCCATGATGGACATCTAGAGTCATTCCGAGCGCAACTCGCAGTTATTTCGAGACCATAAAAAAATCAACAATTTTCATAGGGGTTAGTAAGGGAAATTTGAGCAAAATTAGAAAACTCGTGTATTACACTCAGAAACGCGATTCGACTGAAAACCTTATTATGGAACTGCTAGAAATACTCTATTTTATCCATGAGGGACATCTAGGGTCATTCCGATCGCAACGCGCAGTCATTCCGACACCATAAAAAAATCAACAATTTTCATAGGGGTTAGTAAGGGAAATTTGAGCAAAATTAGAAAACTCGTGTATTACACTCAGAAACGCGATTCGACTGAAAACCTTATTATGGAACTGCTAGAAATACTCTATTTTATCCATGAGGGACATCTAGGGTCATTCCGATCGCAACGCGCAGTCATTCCGACACCATAAAAAAATCAACAATTTTCATAGGGGTTAGTAAGGGAAATTTGAGCAAAATTAGAAAACTCGTGTATTACACTCAGAAACGCGATTCGACTGAAAACCTTATTATGGAACTGCTAGAAATACTCTATTTTATCCATGAGGGACATCTAGGGTCATTCCGATCGCAACGCGCAGTCATTCCGACACCATAAAAAAATCAACAATTTTCATAGGGGTTAGTAAGGGAAATTTGAGCAAAATTAGAAAACTCGTGTATTACACTCAGAAACGCGATTCGACTGAAAACCTTATTATGGAACTGCTAGAAATACTCTATTTTATCCATGAGGGACATCTAGGGTCATTCCGATCGCAACGCGCAGTCATTCCGACACCATAAAAAAATCAACAATTTTCATAGGGGTTAGTAAGGGAAATTTGAGCAAAATTAGAAAACTCGTGTATTACACTCAGAAACGCGATTCGACTGAAAACCTTATTATGGAACTGCTAGAAATACTCTATTTTATCCATGAGGGACATCTAGGGTCATTCCGATCGCAACGCGCAGTCATTCCGACACCATAAAAAAATCAACAATTTTCATAGGGGTTAGTAAGGGAAATTTGAGCAAAATTAGAAAACTCGTGTATTACACTCAGAAACGCGATTCGACTGAAAACCTTATTATGGAACTGCTAGAAATACTCTATTTTATCCATGAGGGACATCTAGGGTCATTCCGATCGCAACGCGCAGTCATTCCGACACCATAAAAAAATCAACAATTTTCATAGGGGTTAGTAAGGGAAATTTGAGCAAAATTAGAAAACTCGTGTATTACACTCAGAAACGCGATTCGACTGAAAACCTTATTATGGAACTGCTAGAAATACTCTATTTTATCCATGAGGGACATCTAGGGTCATTCCGATCGCAACGCGCAGTCATTCCGACACCATAAAAAAATCAACAATTTTCATAGGGGTTAGTAAGGGAAATTTGAGCAAAATTAGAAAACTCGTGTATTACACTCAGAAACGCGATTCGACTGAAAACCTTATTATGGAACTGCTAGAAATACTCTATTTTATCCATGAGGGACATCTAGGGTCATTCCGATCGCAACGCGCAGTCATTCCGACACCATAAAAAAATCAACAATTTTCATAGGGGTTAGTAAGGGAAATTTGAGCAAAATTAGAAAACTCGTGTATTACACTCAGAAACGCGATTCGACTGAAAACCTTATTATGGAACTGCTAGAAATACTCTATTTTATCCATGAGGGACATCTAGGGTCATTCCGATCGCAACGCGCAGTCATTCCGACACCATAAAAAAATCAACAATTTTCATAGGGGTTAGTAAGGGAAATTTGAGCAAAATTAGAAAACTCGTGTATTACACTCAGAAACGCGATTCGACTGAAAACCTTATTATGGAACTGCTAGAAATACTCTATTTTATCCATGAGGGACATCTAGGGTCATTCCGATCGCAACGCGCAGTCATTCCGACACCATAAAAAAATCAACAATTTTCATAGGGGTTAGTAAGGGAAATTTGAGCAAAATTAGAAAACTCGTGTATTACACTCAGAAACGCGATTCGACTGAAAACCTTATTATGGAACTGCTAGAAATACTCTATTTTATCCATGAGGGACATCTAGGGTCATTCCGATCGCAACGCGCAGTCATTCCGACACCATAAAAAAATCAACAATTTTCATAGGGGTTAGTAAGGGAAATTTGAGCAAAATTAGAAAACTCGTGTATTACACTCAGAAACGCGATTCGACTGAAAACCTTATTATGGAACTGCTAGAAATACTCTATTTTATCCATGAGGGACATCTAGGGTCATTCCGATCGCAACGCGCAGTCATTCCGACACCATAAAAAAAATCAACAATTTTCATAGGGGTTAGTAAGGGAAATTTGAGCAAAATTAGAAAACTCGTGTATTACACTCAGAAACGCGATTCGACTGAAAACCTTATTATGGAACTGCTAGAAATACTCTATTTTATCCATGAGGGACATCTAGGGTCATTCCGATCGCAACGCGCAGTCATTCCGACACCATAAAAAAATCAACAATTTTCATAGGGGTTAGTAAGGGAAATTTGAGCAAAATTAGAAAACTCGTGTATTACACTCAGAAACGCGATTCGACTGAAAACCTTATTATGGAACTGCTAGAAATACTCTATTTTATCCATGAGGGACATCTAGGGTCATTCCGATCGCAACGCGCAGTCATTCCGACACCATAAAAAAATCAACAATTTTCATAGGGGTTAGTAAGGGAAATTTGAGCAAAATTAGAAAACTCGTGTATTACACTCAGAAACGCGATTCGACTGAAAACCTTATTATGGAACTGCTAGAAATACTCTATTTTATCCATGAGGGACATCTAGGGTCATTCCGATCGCAACGCGCAGTCATTCCGACACCATAAAAAAATCAACAATTTTCATAGGGGTTAGTAAGGGAAATTTGAGCAAAATTAGAAAACTCGTGTATTACACTCAGAAACGCGATTCGACTGAAAACCTTATTATGGAACTGCTAGAAATACTCTATTTTATCCATGAGGGACATCTAGGGTCATTCCGATCGCAACGCGCAGTCATTCCGACACCATAAAAAAATCAACAATTTTCATAGGGGTTAGTAAGGGAAATTTGAGCAAAATTAGAAAACTCGTGTATTACACTCAGAAACGCGATTCGACTGAAAACCTTATTATGGAACTGCTAGAAATACTCTATTTTATCCATGAGGGACATCTAGGGTCATTCCGATCGCAACGCGCAGTCATTCCGACACCATAAAAAAATCAACAATTTTCATAGGGGTTAGTAAGGGAAATTTGAGCAAAATTAGAAAACTCGTGTATTACACTCAGAAACGCGATTCGACTGAAAACCTTATTATGGAACTGCTAGAAATACTCTATTTTATCCATGAGGGACATCTAGGGTCATTCCGATCGCAACGCGCAGTCATTCCGACACCATAAAAAAATCAACAATTTTCATAGGGGTTAGTAAGGGAAATTTGAGCAAAATTAGAAAACTCGTGTATTACACTCAGAAACGCGATTCGACTGAAAACCTTATTATGGAACTGCTAGAAATACTCTATTTTATCCATGAGGGACATCTAGGGTCATTCCGATCGCAACGCGCAGTCATTCCGACACCATAAAAAAATCAACAATTTTCATAGGGGTTAGTAAGGGAAATTTGAGCAAAATTAGAAAACTCGTGTATTACACTCAGAAACGCGATTCGACTGAAAACCTTATTATGGAACTGCTAGAAATACTCTATTTTATCCATGAGGGACATCTAGGGTCATTCCGATCGCAACGCGCAGTCATTCCGACACCATAAAAAAATCAACAATTTTCATAGGGGTTAGTAAGGGAAATTTGAGCAAAATTAGAAAACTCGTGTATTACACTCAGAAACGCGATTCGACTGAAAACCTTATTATGGAACTGCTAGAAATACTCTATTTTATCCATGAGGGACATCTAGGGTCATTCCGATCGCAACGCGCAGTCATTCCGACACCATAAAAAAATCAACAATTTTCATAGGGGTTAGTAAGGGAAATTTGAGCAAAATTAGAAAACTCGTGTATTACACTCAGAAACGCGATTCGACTGAAAACCTTATTATGGAACTGCTAGAAATACTCTATTTTATCCATGAGGGACATCTAGGGTCATTCCGATCGCAACGCGCAGTCATTCCGACACCATAAAAAAATCAACAATTTTCATAGGGGTTAGTAAGGGAAATTTGAGCAAAATTAGAAAACTCGTGTATTACACTCAGAAACGCGATTCGACTGAAAACCTTATTATGGAACTGCTAGAAATACTCTATTTTATCCATGAGGGACATCTAGGGTCATTCCGATCGCAACGCGCAGTCATTCCGACACCATAAAAAAATCAACAATTTTCATAGGGGTTAGTAAGGGAAATTTGAGCAAAATTAGAAAACTCGTGTATTACACTCAGAAACGCGATTCGACTGAAAACCTTATTATGGAACTGCTAGAAATACTCTATTTTATCCATGAGGGACATCTAGGGTCATTCCGATCGCAACGCGCAGTCATTCCGACACCATAAAAAAATCAACAATTTTCATAGGGGTTAGTAAGGGAAATTTGAGCAAAATTAGAAAACTCGTGTATTACACTCAGAAACGCGATTCGACTGAAAACCTTATTATGGAACTGCTAGAAATACTCTATTTTATCCATGAGGGACATCTAGGGTCATTCCGATCGCAACGCGCAGTCATTCCGACACCATAAAAAAATCAACAATTTTCATAGGGGTTAGTAAGGGAAATTTGAGCAAAATTAGAAAACTCGTGTATTACACTCAGAAACGCGATTCGACTGAAAACCTTATTATGGAACTGCTAGAAATACTCTATTTTATCCATGAGGGACATCTAGGGTCATTCCGATCGCAACGCGCAGTCATTCCGACACCATAAAAAAATCAACAATTTTCATAGGGGTTAGTAAGGGAAATTTGAGCAAAATTAGAAAACTCGTGTATTACACTCAGAAACGCGATTCGACTGAAAACCTTATTATGGAACTGCTAGAAATACTCTATTTTATCCATGAGGGACATCTAGGGTCATTCCGATCGCAACGCGCAGTCATTCCGACACCATAAAAAAATCAACAATTTTCATAGGGGTTAGTAAGGGAAATTTGAGCAAAATTAGAAAACTCGTGTATTACACTCAGAAACGCGATTCGACTGAAAACCTTATTATGGAACTGCTAGAAATACTCTATTTTATCCATGAGGGACATCTAGGGTCATTCCGATCGCAACGCGCAGTCATTCCGACACCATAAAAAAATCAACAATTTTCATAGGGGTTAGTAAGGGAAATTTGAGCAAAATTAGAAAACTCGTGTATTACACTCAGAAACGCGATTCGACTGAAAACCTTATTATGGAACTGCTAGAAATACTCTATTTTATCCATGAGGGACATCTAGGGTCATTCCGATCGCAACGCGCAGTCATTCCGACACCATAAAAAAATCAACAATTTTCATAGGGGTTAGTAAGGGAAATTTGAGCAAAATTAGAAAACTCGTGTATTACACTCAGAAACGCGATTCGACTGAAAACCTTATTATGGAACTGCTAGAAATACTCTATTTTATCCATGAGGGACATCTAGGGTCATTCCGATCGCAACGCGCAGTCATTCCGACACCATAAAAAAATCAACAATTTTCATAGGGGTTAGTAAGGGAAATTTGAGCAAAATTAGAAAACTCGTGTATTACACTCAGAAACGCGATTCGACTGAAAACCTTATTATGGAACTGCTAGAAATACTCTATTTTATCCATGAGGGACATCTAGGGTCATTCCGATCGCAACGCGCAGTCATTCCGACACCATAAAAAAATCAACAATTTTCATAGGGGTTAGTAAGGGAAATTTGAGCAAAATTAGAAAACTCGTGTATTACACTCAGAAACGCGATTCGACTGAAAACCTTATTATGGAACTGCTAGAAATACTCTATTTTATCCATGAGGGACATCTAGGGTCATTCCGATCGCAACGCGCAGTCATTCCGACACCATAAAAAAATCAACAATTTTCATAGGGGTTAGTAAGGGAAATTTGAGCAAAATTAGAAAACTCGTGTATTACACTCAGAAACGCGATTCGACTGAAAACCTTATTATGGAACTGCTAGAAATACTCTATTTTATCCATGAGGGACATCTAGGGTCATTCCGATCGCAACGCGCAGTCATTCCGACACCATAAAAAAATCAACAATTTTCATAGGGGTTAGTAAGGGAAATTTGAGCAAAATTAGAAAACTCGTGTATTACACTCAGAAACGCGATTCGACTGAAAACCTTATTATGGAACTGCTAGAAATACTCTATTTTATCCATGAGGGACATCTAGGGTCATTCCGATCGCAACGCGCAGTCATTCCGACACCATAAAAAAATCAACAATTTTCATAGGGGTTAGTAAGGGAAATTTGAGCAAAATTAGAAAACTCGTGTATTACACTCAGAAACGCGATTCGACTGAAAACCTTATTATGGAACTGCTAGAAATACTCTATTTTATCCATGAGGGACATCTAGGGTCATTCCGATCGCAACGCGCAGTCATTCCGACACCATAAAAAAATCAACAATTTTCATAGGGGTTAGTAAGGGAAATTTGAGCAAAATTAGAAAACTCGTGTATTACACTCAGAAACGCGATTCGACTGAAAACCTTATTATGGAACTGCTAGAAATACTCTATTTTATCCATGAGGGACATCTAGGGTCATTCCGATCGCAACGCGCAGTCATTCCGACACCATAAAAAAATCAACAATTTTCATAGGGGTTAGTAAGGGAAATTTGAGCAAAATTAGAAAACTCGTGTATTACACTCAGAAACGCGATTCGACTGAAAACCTTATTATGGAACTGCTAGAAATACTCTATTTTATCCATGAGGGACATCTAGGGTCATTCCGATCGCAACGCGCAGTCATTCCGACACCATAAAAAAATCAACAATTTTCATAGGGGTTAGTAAGGGAAATTTGAGCAAAATTAGAAAACTCGTGTATTACACTCAGAAACGCGATTCGACTGAAAACCTTATTATGGAACTGCTAGAAATACTCTATTTTATCCATGAGGGACATCTAGGGTCATTCCGATCGCAACGCGCAGTCATTCCGACACCATAAAAAAATCAACAATTTTCATAGGGGTTAGTAAGGGAAATTTGAGCAAAATTAGAAAACTCGTGTATTACACTCAGAAACGCGATTCGACTGAAAACCTTATTATGGAACTGCTAGAAATACTCTATTTTATCCATGAGGGACATCTAGGGTCATTCCGATCGCAACGCGCAGTCATTCCGACACCATAAAAAAATCAACAATTTTCATAGGGGTTAGTAAGGGAAATTTGAGCAAAATTAGAAAACTCGTGTATTACACTCAGAAACGCGATTCGACTGAAAACCTTATTATGGAACTGCTAGAAATACTCTATTTTATCCATGAGGGACATCTAGGGTCATTCCGATCGCAACGCGCAGTCATTCCGACACCATAAAAAAATCAACAATTTTCATAGGGGTTAGTAAGGGAAATTTGAGCAAAATTAGAAAACTCGTGTATTACACTCAGAAACGCGATTCGACTGAAAACCTTATTATGGAACTGCTAGAAATACTCTATTTTATCCATGAGGGACATCTAGGGTCATTCCGATCGCAACGCGCAGTCATTCCGACACCATAAAAAAATCAACAATTTTCATAGGGGTTAGTAAGGGAAATTTGAGCAAAATTAGAAAACTCGTGTATTACACTCAGAAACGCGATTCGACTGAAAACCTTATTATGGAACTGCTAGAAATACTCTATTTTATCCATGAGGGACATCTAGGGTCATTCCGATCGCAACGCGCAGTCATTCCGACACCATAAAAAAATCAACAATTTTCATAGGGGTTAGTAAGGGAAATTTGAGCAAAATTAGAAAACTCGTGTATTACACTCAGAAACGCGATTCGACTGAAAACCTTATTATGGAACTGCTAGAAATACTCTATTTTATCCATGAGGGACATCTAGGGTCATTCCGATCGCAACGCGCAGTCATTCCGACACCATAAAAAAATCAACAATTTTCATAGGGGTTAGTAAGGGAAATTTGAGCAAAATTAGAAAACTCGTGTATTACACTCAGAAACGCGATTCGACTGAAAACCTTATTATGGAACTGCTAGAAATACTCTATTTTATCCATGAGGGACATCTAGGGTCATTCCGATCGCAACGCGCAGTCATTCCGACACCATAAAAAAAATCAACAATTTTCATAGGGGTTAGTAAGGGAAATTTGAGCAAAATTAGAAAACTCGTGTATTACACTCAGAAACGCGATTCGACTGAAAACCTTATTATGGAACTGCTAGAAATACTCTATTTTATCCATGAGGGACATCTAGGGTCATTCCGATCGCAACGCGCAGTCATTCCGACACCATAAAAAAATCAACAATTTTCATAGGGGTTAGTAAGGGAAATTTGAGCAAAATTAGAAAACTCGTGTATTACACTCAGAAACGCGATTCGACTGAAAACCTTATTATGGAACTGCTAGAAATACTCTATTTTATCCATGAGGGACATCTAGGGTCATTCCGATCGCAACGCGCAGTCATTCCGACACCATAAAAAAATCAACAATTTTCATAGGGGTTAGTAAGGGAAATTTGAGCAAAATTAGAAAACTCGTGTATTACACTCAGAAACGCGATTCGACTGAAAACCTTATTATGGAACTGCTAGAAATACTCTATTTTATCCATGAGGGACATCTAGGGTCATTCCGATCGCAACGCGCAGTCATTCCGACACCATAAAAAAATCAACAATTTTCATAGGGGTTAGTAAGGGAAATTTGAGCAAAATTAGAAAACTCGTGTATTACACTCAGAAACGCGATTCGACTGAAAACCTTATTATGGAACTGCTAGAAATACTCTATTTTATCCATGAGGGACATCTAGGGTCATTCCGATCGCAACGCGCAGTCATTCCGACACCATAAAAAAATCAACAATTTTCATAGGGGTTAGTAAGGGAAATTTGAGCAAAATTAGAAAACTCGTGTATTACACTCAGAAACGCGATTCGACTGAAAACCTTATTATGGAACTGCTAGAAATACTCTATTTTATCCATGAGGGACATCTAGGGTCATTCCGATCGCAACGCGCAGTCATTCCGACACCATAAAAAAATCAACAATTTTCATAGGGGTTAGTAAGGGAAATTTGAGCAAAATTAGAAAACTCGTGTATTACACTCAGAAACGCGATTCGACTGAAAACCTTATTATGGAACTGCTAGAAATACTCTATTTTATCCATGAGGGACATCTAGGGTCATTCCGATCGCAACGCGCAGTCATTCCGACACCATAAAAAAATCAACAATTTTCATAGGGGTTAGTAAGGGAAATTTGAGCAAAATTAGAAAACTCGTGTATTACACTCAGAAACGCGATTCGACTGAAAACCTTATTATGGAACTGCTAGAAATACTCTATTTTATCCATGAGGGACATCTAGGGTCATTCCGATCGCAACGCGCAGTCATTCCGACACCATAAAAAAATCAACAATTTTCATAGGGGTTAGTAAGGGAAATTTGAGCAAAATTAGAAAACTCGTGTATTACACTCAGAAACGCGATTCGACTGAAAACCTTATTATGGAACTGCTAGAAATACTCTATTTTATCCATGAGGGACATCTAGGGTCATTCCGATCGCAACGCGCAGTCATTCCGACACCATAAAAAAATCAACAATTTTCATAGGGGTTAGTAAGGGAAATTTGAGCAAAATTAGAAAACTCGTGTATTACACTCAGAAACGCGATTCGACTGAAAACCTTATTATGGAACTGCTAGAAATACTCTATTTTATCCATGAGGGACATCTAGGGTCATTCCGATCGCAACGCGCAGTCATTCCGACACCATAAAAAAATCAACAATTTTCATAGGGGTTAGTAAGGGAAATTTGAGCAAAATTAGAAAACTCGTGTATTACACTCAGAAACGCGATTCGACTGAAAACCTTATTATGGAACTGCTAGAAATACTCTATTTTATCCATGAGGGACATCTAGGGTCATTCCGATCGCAACGCGCAGTCATTCCGACACCATAAAAAAATCAACAATTTTCATAGGGGTTAGTAAGGGAAATTTGAGCAAAATTAGAAAACTCGTGTATTACACTCAGAAACGCGATTCGACTGAAAACCTTATTATGGAACTGCTAGAAATACTCTATTTTATCCATGAGGGACATCTAGGGTCATTCCGATCGCAACGCGCAGTCATTCCGACACCATAAAAAAATCAACAATTTTCATAGGGGTTAGTAAGGGAAATTTGAGCAAAATTAGAAAACTCGTGTATTACACTCAGAAACGCGATTCGACTGAAAACCTTATTATGGAACTGCTAGAAATACTCTATTTTATCCATGAGGGACATCTAGGGTCATTCCGATCGCAACGCGCAGTCATTCCGACACCATAAAAAAATCAACAATTTTCATAGGGGTTAGTAAGGGAAATTTGAGCAAAATTAGAAAACTCGTGTATTACACTCAGAAACGCGATTCGACTGAAAACCTTATTATGGAACTGCTAGAAATACTCTATTTTATCCATGAGGGACATCTAGGGTCATTCCGATCGCAACGCGCAGTCATTCCGACACCATAAAAAAATCAACAATTTTCATAGGGGTTAGTAAGGGAAATTTGAGCAAAATTAGAAAACTCGTGTATTACACTCAGAAACGCGATTCGACTGAAAACCTTATTATGGAACTGCTAGAAATACTCTATTTTATCCATGAGGGACATCTAGGGTCATTCCGATCGCAACGCGCAGTCATTCCGACACCATAAAAAAATCAACAATTTTCATAGGGGTTAGTAAGGGAAATTTGAGCAAAATTAGAAAACTCGTGTATTACACTCAGAAACGCGATTCGACTGAAAACCTTATTATGGAACTGCTAGAAATACTCTATTTTATCCATGAGGGACATCTAGGGTCATTCCGATCGCAACGCGCAGTCATTCCGACACCATAAAAAAATCAACAATTTTCATAGGGGTTAGTAAGGGAAATTTGAGCAAAATTAGAAAACTCGTGTATTACACTCAGAAACGCGATTCGACTGAAAACCTTATTATGGAACTGCTAGAAATACTCTATTTTATCCATGAGGGACATCTAGGGTCATTCCGATCGCAACGCGCAGTCATTCCGACACCATAAAAAAATCAACAATTTTCATAGGGGTTAGTAAGGGAAATTTGAGCAAAATTAGAAAACTCGTGTATTACACTCAGAAACGCGATTCGACTGAAAACCTTATTATGGAACTGCTAGAAATACTCTATTTTATCCATGAGGGACATCTAGGGTCATTCCGATCGCAACGCGCAGTCATTCCGACACCATAAAAAAATCAACAATTTTCATAGGGGTTAGTAAGGGAAATTTGAGCAAAATTAGAAAACTCGTGTATTACACTCAGAAACGCGATTCGACTGAAAACCTTATTATGGAACTGCTAGAAATACTCTATTTTATCCATGAGGGACATCTAGGGTCATTCCGATCGCAACGCGCAGTCATTCCGACACCATAAAAAAATCAACAATTTTCATAGGGGTTAGTAAGGGAAATTTGAGCAAAATTAGAAAACTCGTGTATTACACTCAGAAACGCGATTCGACTGAAAACCTTATTATGGAACTGCTAGAAATACTCTATTTTATCCATGAGGGACATCTAGGGTCATTCCGATCGCAACGCGCAGTCATTCCGACACCATAAAAAAATCAACAATTTTCATAGGGGTTAGTAAGGGAAATTTGAGCAAAATTAGAAAACTCGTGTATTACACTCAGAAACGCGATTCGACTGAAAACCTTATTATGGAACTGCTAGAAATACTCTATTTTATCCATGAGGGACATCTAGGGTCATTCCGATCGCAACGCGCAGTCATTCCGACACCATAAAAAAATCAACAATTTTCATAGGGGTTAGTAAGGGAAATTTGAGCAAAATTAGAAAACTCGTGTATTACACTCAGAAACGCGATTCGACTGAAAACCTTATTATGGAACTGCTAGAAATACTCTATTTTATCCATGAGGGACATCTAGGGTCATTCCGATCGCAACGCGCAGTCATTCCGACACCATAAAAAAATCAACAATTTTCATAGGGGTTAGTAAGGGAAATTTGAGCAAAATTAGAAAACTCGTGTATTACACTCAGAAACGCGATTCGACTGAAAACCTTATTATGGAACTGCTAGAAATACTCTATTTTATCCATGAGGGACATCTAGGGTCATTCCGATCGCAACGCGCAGTCATTCCGACACCATAAAAAAATCAACAATTTTCATAGGGGTTAGTAAGGGAAATTTGAGCAAAATTAGAAAACTCGTGTATTACACTCAGAAACGCGATTCGACTGAAAACCTTATTATGGAACTGCTAGAAATACTCTATTTTATCCATGAGGGACATCTAGGGTCATTCCGATCGCAACGCGCAGTCATTCCGACACCATAAAAAAATCAACAATTTTCATAGGGGTTAGTAAGGGAAATTTGAGCAAAATTAGAAAACTCGTGTATTACACTCAGAAACGCGATTCGACTGAAAACCTTATTATGGAACTGCTAGAAATACTCTATTTTATCCATGAGGGACATCTAGGGTCATTCCGATCGCAACGCGCAGTCATTCCGACACCATAAAAAAATCAACAATTTTCATAGGGGTTAGTAAGGGAAATTTGAGCAAAATTAGAAAACTCGTGTATTACACTCAGAAACGCGATTCGACTGAAAACCTTATTATGGAACTGCTAGAAATACTCTATTTTATCCATGAGGGACATCTAGGGTCATTCCGATCGCAACGCGCAGTCATTCCGACACCATAAAAAAATCAACAATTTTCATAGGGGTTAGTAAGGGAAATTTGAGCAAAATTAGAAAACTCGTGTATTACACTCAGAAACGCGATTCGACTGAAAACCTTATTATGGAACTGCTAGAAATACTCTATTTTATCCATGAGGGACATCTAGGGTCATTCCGATCGCAACGCGCAGTCATTCCGACACCATAAAAAAATCAACAATTTTCATAGGGGTTAGTAAGGGAAATTTGAGCAAAATTAGAAAACTCGTGTATTACACTCAGAAACGCGATTCGACTGAAAACCTTATTATGGAACTGCTAGAAATACTCTATTTTATCCATGAGGGACATCTAGGGTCATTCCGATCGCAACGCGCAGTCATTCCGACACCATAAAAAAATCAACAATTTTCATAGGGGTTAGTAAGGGAAATTTGAGCAAAATTAGAAAACTCGTGTATTACACTCAGAAACGCGATTCGACTGAAAACCTTATTATGGAACTGCTAGAAATACTCTATTTTATCCATGAGGGACATCTAGGGTCATTCCGATCGCAACGCGCAGTCATTCCGACACCATAAAAAAAATCAACAATTTTCATAGGGGTTAGTAAGGGAAATTTGAGCAAAATTAGAAAACTCGTGTATTACACTCAGAAACGCGATTCGACTGAAAACCTTATTATGGAACTGCTAGAAATACTCTATTTTATCCATGAGGGACATCTAGGGTCATTCCGATCGCAACGCGCAGTCATTCCGACACCATAAAAAAATCAACAATTTTCATAGGGGTTAGTAAGGGAAATTTGAGCAAAATTAGAAAACTCGTGTATTACACTCAGAAACGCGATTCGACTGAAAACCTTATTATGGAACTGCTAGAAATACTCTATTTTATCCATGAGGGACATCTAGGGTCATTCCGATCGCAACGCGCAGTCATTCCGACACCATAAAAAAATCAACAATTTTCATAGGGGTTAGTAAGGGAAATTTGAGCAAAATTAGAAAACTCGTGTATTACACTCAGAAACGCGATTCGACTGAAAACCTTATTATGGAACTGCTAGAAATACTCTATTTTATCCATGAGGGACATCTAGGGTCATTCCGATCGCAACGCGCAGTCATTCCGACACCATAAAAAAATCAACAATTTTCATAGGGGTTAGTAAGGGAAATTTGAGCAAAATTAGAAAACTCGTGTATTACACTCAGAAACGCGATTCGACTGAAAACCTTATTATGGAACTGCTAGAAATACTCTATTTTATCCATGAGGGACATCTAGGGTCATTCCGATCGCAACGCGCAGTCATTCCGACACCATAAAAAAATCAACAATTTTCATAGGGGTTAGTAAGGGAAATTTGAGCAAAATTAGAAAACTCGTGTATTACACTCAGAAACGCGATTCGACTGAAAACCTTATTATGGAACTGCTAGAAATACTCTATTTTATCCATGAGGGACATCTAGGGTCATTCCGATCGCAACGCGCAGTCATTCCGACACCATAAAAAAATCAACAATTTTCATAGGGGTTAGTAAGGGAAATTTGAGCAAAATTAGAAAACTCGTGTATTACACTCAGAAACGCGATTCGACTGAAAACCTTATTATGGAACTGCTAGAAATACTCTATTTTATCCATGAGGGACATCTAGGGTCATTCCGATCGCAACGCGCAGTCATTCCGACACCATAAAAAAATCAACAATTTTCATAGGGGTTAGTAAGGGAAATTTGAGCAAAATTAGAAAACTCGTGTATTACACTCAGAAACGCGATTCGACTGAAAACCTTATTATGGAACTGCTAGAAATACTCTATTTTATCCATGAGGGACATCTAGGGTCATTCCGATCGCAACGCGCAGTCATTCCGACACCATAAAAAAATCAACAATTTTCATAGGGGTTAGTAAGGGAAATTTGAGCAAAATTAGAAAACTCGTGTATTACACTCAGAAACGCGATTCGACTGAAAACCTTATTATGGAACTGCTAGAAATACTCTATTTTATCCATGAGGGACATCTAGGGTCATTCCGATCGCAACGCGCAGTCATTCCGACACCATAAAAAAATCAACAATTTTCATAGGGGTTAGTAAGGGAAATTTGAGCAAAATTAGAAAACTCGTGTATTACACTCAGAAACGCGATTCGACTGAAAACCTTATTATGGAACTGCTAGAAATACTCTATTTTATCCATGAGGGACATCTAGGGTCATTCCGATCGCAACGCGCAGTCATTCCGACACCATAAAAAAATCAACAATTTTCATAGGGGTTAGTAAGGGAAATTTGAGCAAAATTAGAAAACTCGTGTATTACACTCAGAAACGCGATTCGACTGAAAACCTTATTATGGAACTGCTAGAAATACTCTATTTTATCCATGAGGGACATCTAGGGTCATTCCGATCGCAACGCGCAGTCATTCCGACACCATAAAAAAATCAACAATTTTCATAGGGGTTAGTAAGGGAAATTTGAGCAAAATTAGAAAACTCGTGTATTACACTCAGAAACGCGATTCGACTGAAAACCTTATTATGGAACTGCTAGAAATACTCTATTTTATCCATGAGGGACATCTAGGGTCATTCCGATCGCAACGCGCAGTCATTCCGACACCATAAAAAAATCAACAATTTTCATAGGGGTTAGTAAGGGAAATTTGAGCAAAATTAGAAAACTCGTGTATTACACTCAGAAACGCGATTCGACTGAAAACCTTATTATGGAACTGCTAGAAATACTCTATTTTATCCATGAGGGACATCTAGGGTCATTCCGATCGCAACGCGCAGTCATTCCGACACCATAAAAAAATCAACAATTTTCATAGGGGTTAGTAAGGGAAATTTGAGCAAAATTAGAAAACTCGTGTATTACACTCAGAAACGCGATTCGACTGAAAACCTTATTATGGAACTGCTAGAAATACTCTATTTTATCCATGAGGGACATCTAGGGTCATTCCGATCGCAACGCGCAGTCATTCCGACACCATAAAAAAATCAACAATTTTCATAGGGGTTAGTAAGGGAAATTTGAGCAAAATTAGAAAACTCGTGTATTACACTCAGAAACGCGATTCGACTGAAAACCTTATTATGGAACTGCTAGAAATACTCTATTTTATCCATGAGGGACATCTAGGGTCATTCCGATCGCAACGCGCAGTCATTCCGACACCATAAAAAAATCAACAATTTTCATAGGGGTTAGTAAGGGAAATTTGAGCAAAATTAGAAAACTCGTGTATTACACTCAGAAACGCGATTCGACTGAAAACCTTATTATGGAACTGCTAGAAATACTCTATTTTATCCATGAGGGACATCTAGGGTCATTCCGATCGCAACGCGCAGTCATTCCGACACCATAAAAAAATCAACAATTTTCATAGGGGTTAGTAAGGGAAATTTGAGCAAAATTAGAAAACTCGTGTATTACACTCAGAAACGCGATTCGACTGAAAACCTTATTATGGAACTGCTAGAAATACTCTATTTTATCCATGAGGGACATCTAGGGTCATTCCGATCGCAACGCGCAGTCATTCCGACACCATAAAAAAATCAACAATTTTCATAGGGGTTAGTAAGGGAAATTTGAGCAAAATTAGAAAACTCGTGTATTACACTCAGAAACGCGATTCGACTGAAAACCTTATTATGGAACTGCTAGAAATACTCTATTTTATCCATGAGGGACATCTAGGGTCATTCCGATCGCAACGCGCAGTCATTCCGACACCATAAAAAAATCAACAATTTTCATAGGGGTTAGTAAGGGAAATTTGAGCAAAATTAGAAAACTCGTGTATTACACTCAGAAACGCGATTCGACTGAAAACCTTATTATGGAACTGCTAGAAATACTCTATTTTATCCATGAGGGACATCTAGGGTCATTCCGATCGCAACGCGCAGTCATTCCGACACCATAAAAAAATCAACAATTTTCATAGGGGTTAGTAAGGGAAATTTGAGCAAAATTAGAAAACTCGTGTATTACACTCAGAAACGCGATTCGACTGAAAACCTTATTATGGAACTGCTAGAAATACTCTATTTTATCCATGAGGGACATCTAGGGTCATTCCGATCGCAACGCGCAGTCATTCCGACACCATAAAAAAATCAACAATTTTCATAGGGGTTAGTAAGGGAAATTTGAGCAAAATTAGAAAACTCGTGTATTACACTCAGAAACGCGATTCGACTGAAAACCTTATTATGGAACTGCTAGAAATACTCTATTTTATCCATGAGGGACATCTAGGGTCATTCCGATCGCAACGCGCAGTCATTCCGACACCATAAAAAAATCAACAATTTTCATAGGGGTTAGTAAGGGAAATTTGAGCAAAATTAGAAAACTCGTGTATTACACTCAGAAACGCGATTCGACTGAAAACCTTATTATGGAACTGCTAGAAATACTCTATTTTATCCATGAGGGACATCTAGGGTCATTCCGATCGCAACGCGCAGTCATTCCGACACCATAAAAAAATCAACAATTTTCATAGGGGTTAGTAAGGGAAATTTGAGCAAAATTAGAAAACTCGTGTATTACACTCAGAAACGCGATTCGACTGAAAACCTTATTATGGAACTGCTAGAAATACTCTATTTTATCCATGAGGGACATCTAGGGTCATTCCGATCGCAACGCGCAGTCATTCCGACACCATAAAAAAATCAACAATTTTCATAGGGGTTAGTAAGGGAAATTTGAGCAAAATTAGAAAACTCGTGTATTACACTCAGAAACGCGATTCGACTGAAAACCTTATTATGGAACTGCTAGAAATACTCTATTTTATCCATGAGGGACATCTAGGGTCATTCCGATCGCAACGCGCAGTCATTCCGACACCATAAAAAAATCAACAATTTTCATAGGGGTTAGTAAGGGAAATTTGAGCAAAATTAGAAAACTCGTGTATTACACTCAGAAACGCGATTCGACTGAAAACCTTATTATGGAACTGCTAGAAATACTCTATTTTATCCATGAGGGACATCTAGGGTCATTCCGATCGCAACGCGCAGTCATTCCGACACCATAAAAAAATCAACAATTTTCATAGGGGTTAGTAAGGGAAATTTGAGCAAAATTAGAAAACTCGTGTATTACACTCAGAAACGCGATTCGACTGAAAACCTTATTATGGAACTGCTAGAAATACTCTATTTTATCCATGAGGGACATCTAGGGTCATTCCGATCGCAACGCGCAGTCATTCCGACACCATAAAAAAATCAACAATTTTCATAGGGGTTAGTAAGGGAAATTTGAGCAAAATTAGAAAACTCGTGTATTACACTCAGAAACGCGATTCGACTGAAAACCTTATTATGGAACTGCTAGAAATACTCTATTTTATCCATGAGGGACATCTAGGGTCATTCCGATCGCAACGCGCAGTCATTCCGACACCATAAAAAAATCAACAATTTTCATAGGGGTTAGTAAGGGAAATTTGAGCAAAATTAGAAAACTCGTGTATTACACTCAGAAACGCGATTCGACTGAAAACCTTATTATGGAACTGCTAGAAATACTCTATTTTATCCATGAGGGACATCTAGGGTCATTCCGATCGCAACGCGCAGTCATTCCGACACCATAAAAAAATCAACAATTTTCATAGGGGTTAGTAAGGGAAATTTGAGCAAAATTAGAAAACTCGTGTATTACACTCAGAAACGCGATTCGACTGAAAACCTTATTATGGAACTGCTAGAAATACTCTATTTTATCCATGAGGGACATCTAGGGTCATTCCGATCGCAACGCGCAGTCATTCCGACACCATAAAAAAATCAACAATTTTCATAGGGGTTAGTAAGGGAAATTTGAGCAAAATTAGAAAACTCGTGTATTACACTCAGAAACGCGATTCGACTGAAAACCTTATTATGGAACTGCTAGAAATACTCTATTTTATCCATGAGGGACATCTAGGGTCATTCCGATCGCAACGCGCAGTCATTCCGACACCATAAAAAAATCAACAATTTTCATAGGGGTTAGTAAGGGAAATTTGAGCAAAATTAGAAAACTCGTGTATTACACTCAGAAACGCGATTCGACTGAAAACCTTATTATGGAACTGCTAGAAATACTCTATTTTATCCATGAGGGACATCTAGGGTCATTCCGATCGCAACGCGCAGTCATTCCGACACCATAAAAAAATCAACAATTTTCATAGGGGTTAGTAAGGGAAATTTGAGCAAAATTAGAAAACTCGTGTATTACACTCAGAAACGCGATTCGACTGAAAACCTTATTATGGAACTGCTAGAAATACTCTATTTTATCCATGAGGGACATCTAGGGTCATTCCGATCGCAACGCGCAGTCATTCCGACACCATAAAAAAATCAACAATTTTCATAGGGGTTAGTAAGGGAAATTTGAGCAAAATTAGAAAACTCGTGTATTACACTCAGAAACGCGATTCGACTGAAAACCTTATTATGGAACTGCTAGAAATACTCTATTTTATCCATGAGGGACATCTAGGGTCATTCCGATCGCAACGCGCAGTCATTCCGACACCATAAAAAAATCAACAATTTTCATAGGGGTTAGTAAGGGAAATTTGAGCAAAATTAGAAAACTCGTGTATTACACTCAGAAACGCGATTCGACTGAAAACCTTATTATGGAACTGCTAGAAATACTCTATTTTATCCATGAGGGACATCTAGGGTCATTCCGATCGCAACGCGCAGTCATTCCGACACCATAAAAAAATCAACAATTTTCATAGGGGTTAGTAAGGGAAATTTGAGCAAAATTAGAAAACTCGTGTATTACACTCAGAAACGCGATTCGACTGAAAACCTTATTATGGAACTGCTAGAAATACTCTATTTTATCCATGAGGGACATCTAGGGTCATTCCGATCGCAACGCGCAGTCATTCCGACACCATAAAAAAATCAACAATTTTCATAGGGGTTAGTAAGGGAAATTTGAGCAAAATTAGAAAACTCGTGTATTACACTCAGAAACGCGATTCGACTGAAAACCTTATTATGGAACTGCTAGAAATACTCTATTTTATCCATGAGGGACATCTAGGGTCATTCCGATCGCAACGCGCAGTCATTCCGACACCATAAAAAAATCAACAATTTTCATAGGGGTTAGTAAGGGAAATTTGAGCAAAATTAGAAAACTCGTGTATTACACTCAGAAACGCGATTCGACTGAAAACCTTATTATGGAACTGCTAGAAATACTCTATTTTATCCATGAGGGACATCTAGGGTCATTCCGATCGCAACGCGCAGTCATTCCGACACCATAAAAAAATCAACAATTTTCATAGGGGTTAGTAAGGGAAATTTGAGCAAAATTAGAAAACTCGTGTATTACACTCAGAAACGCGATTCGACTGAAAACCTTATTATGGAACTGCTAGAAATACTCTATTTTATCCATGAGGGACATCTAGGGTCATTCCGATCGCAACGCGCAGTCATTCCGACACCATAAAAAAATCAACAATTTTCATAGGGGTTAGTAAGGGAAATTTGAGCAAAATTAGAAAACTCGTGTATTACACTCAGAAACGCGATTCGACTGAAAACCTTATTATGGAACTGCTAGAAATACTCTATTTTATCCATGAGGGACATCTAGGGTCATTCCGATCGCAACGCGCAGTCATTCCGACACCATAAAAAAATCAACAATTTTCATAGGGGTTAGTAAGGGAAATTTGAGCAAAATTAGAAAACTCGTGTATTACACTCAGAAACGCGATTCGACTGAAAACCTTATTATGGAACTGCTAGAAATACTCTATTTTATCCATGAGGGACATCTAGGGTCATTCCGATCGCAACGCGCAGTCATTCCGACACCATAAAAAAATCAACAATTTTCATA
Source organism: Xanthoceras sorbifolium (assembly GCA_003430845.1). Classification (NCBI taxonomy): domain Eukaryota; kingdom Viridiplantae; phylum Streptophyta; class Magnoliopsida; order Sapindales; family Sapindaceae; genus Xanthoceras; species Xanthoceras sorbifolium. The sequence continues at coordinate 45,131 of QUWJ01000251.1, forward strand.
GGGGTTAGTAAGGGAAATTTGAGCAAAATTAGAAAACTCGTGTATTACACTCAGAAACGCGATTCGACTGAAAACCTTATTATGGAACTGCTAGAAATACTCTATTTTATCCATGAGGGACATCTAGGGTCATTCCGATCGCAACGCGCAGTCATTCCGACACCATAAAAAAATCAACAATTTTCATAGGGGTTAGTAAGGGAAATTTGAGCAAAATTAGAAAACTCGTGTATTACACTCAGAAACGCGATTCGACTGAAAACCTTATTATGGAACTGCTAGAAATACTCTATTTTATCCATGAGGGACATCTAGGGTCATTCCGATCGCAACGCGCAGTCATTCCGACACCATAAAAAAATCAACAATTTTCATAGGGGTTAGTAAGGGAAATTTGAGCAAAATTAGAAAACTCGTGTATTACACTCAGAAACGCGATTCGACTGAAAACCTTATTATGGAACTGCTAGAAATACTCTATTTTATCCATGAGGGACATCTAGGGTCATTCCGATCGCAACGCGCAGTCATTCCGACACCATAAAAAAATCAACAATTTTCATAGGGGTTAGTAAGGGAAATTTGAGCAAAATTAGAAAACTCGTGTATTACACTCAGAAACGCGATTCGACTGAAAACCTTATTATGGAACTGCTAGAAATACTCTATTTTATCCATGAGGGACATCTAGGGTCATTCCGATCGCAACGCGCAGTCATTCCGACACCATAAAAAAATCAACAATTTTCATAGGGGTTAGTAAGGGAAATTTGAGCAAAATTAGAAAACTCGTGTATTACACTCAGAAACGCGATTCGACTGAAAACCTTATTATGGAACTGCTAGAAATACTCTATTTTATCCATGAGGGACATCTAGGGTCATTCCGATCGCAACGCGCAGTCATTCCGACACCATAAAAAAATCAACAATTTTCATAGGGGTTAGTAAGGGAAATTTGAGCAAAATTAGAAAACTCGTGTATTACACTCAGAAACGCGATTCGACTGAAAACCTTATTATGGAACTGCTAGAAATACTCTATTTTATCCATGAGGGACATCTAGGGTCATTCCGATCGCAACGCGCAGTCATTCCGACACCATAAAAAAATCAACAATTTTCATAGGGGTTAGTAAGGGAAATTTGAGCAAAATTAGAAAACTCGTGTATTACACTCAGAAACGCGATTCGACTGAAAACCTTATTATGGAACTGCTAGAAATACTCTATTTTATCCATGAGGGACATCTAGGGTCATTCCGATCGCAACGCGCAGTCATTCCGACACCATAAAAAAATCAACAATTTTCATAGGGGTTAGTAAGGGAAATTTGAGCAAAATTAGAAAACTCGTGTATTACACTCAGAAACGCGATTCGACTGAAAACCTTATTATGGAACTGCTAGAAATACTCTATTTTATCCATGAGGGACATCTAGGGTCATTCCGATCATTCCGACACCATAAAAAAATCAACAATTTTCATAGGGGTTAGTAAGGGAATTTGAGCAAATTAGAAAACTCGTGTATTACACTCAGAAACGCGATTCGACTGAAAACCTTATTATGGAACTGCTAGAAATACTCTATTTTATCCATGAGGACATATAGGGTCATTCCGATCGCCAACGCGCAGTCATTCCGACACCATAAAAAAATCACAATTTTCATAGGGGTTAGTAAGGGAAATTTGAGCAAAATTAGAAAACTCGTGTATTACACTCAGAAACGCGATTCGACTGAAAACCTTATTATGGAACTGCTAGAAATACTCTATTTTATCCATGAGGGACATCTAGGGTCATTCCGATCGCAACGCGCAGTCATTCCGACACCATAAAAAAATCAACAATTTTCATAGGGGTAGTAAGGGAAATTGAGCAAAATTAGAAAACTCGTGTATTACACTCAGAAACGCGATTCGACTGAAAACCTTATTATGGAACTGCTAGAAATACTCTATTTTATCCATGAGGGACATCTAGGGTCATTCGATCGCAACGCGCAGTCATTCCGACACCATAAAAAAATCAACAATTTTCATAGGGGTTAGTAAGGGAAATTTGAGCAAAATTAGAAAACTCGTGTATTACACTCAGAAACGCGATTCGACTGAAAACCTTATTATGGAACTGCTAGAAATACTCTATTTTATCCATGAGGGACGTCTAGGGTCATTCCGATCGCAACGCGCAGTCATTCCGACACCATAAAAAAATCAACAATTTTCATAGGGGTTAGTAAGGGAAATTTGAGCAAAATTAGAAAACTCGTGTATTACACTCAGAAACGCGATTCGACTGAAAACCTTATTATGGAACTGCTAGAAATACTCTATTTTATCCATGAGGGACGTCTAGGGTCATTCCGATCGCAACGCGCAGTCATTCCGACACCATAAAAAAATCAACAATTTTCATAGGGGTTAGTAAGGGAAATTTGAGCAAAATTAGAAAACTCGTGTATTACACTCAGAAACGCGATTCGACTGAAAACCTTATTATGGAACTGCTAGAAATACTCTATTTTATCCATGAGGGACATCTAGGGTCATTCCGATCGCAACGCGCAGTCATTCCGACACCATAAAAAAATCAACAATTTTCATAGGGGTTAGTAAGGGAAATTTGAGCAAAATTAGAAAACTCGTGTATTACACTCAGAAACGCGATTCGACTGAAAACCTTATTATGGAACTGCTAGAAATACTCTATTTTATCCATGAGGGACATCTAGGGTCATTCCGATCGCAACGCGCAGTCATTCCGACACCATAAAAAAATCAACAATTTTCATAGGGGTTAGTAAGGGAAATTTGAGCAAAATTAGAAAACTCGTGTATTACACTCAGAAACGCGATTCGACTGAAAACCTTATATGGAACTGCTAGAAATACTCTATTTTATCCATGAGGGACGTCTAGGGTCATTCCGATCGCAACGCGCAGTCATTCCGACACCATAAAAAAATCAACAATTTTCATAGGGGTCAGTAAGGGAAATTTGAGCAATGGAACTGCTAGAAATACTCTATTTTATCCATGAGGGACATCTAGGGTCATTTTGAGCACAACTCACAGTTATTCCGAGACCATAAAAAAATCAACGCGATTCGACTGAAAACCTTGTTATGGAACTGCTAGAGACACTCTATTTTATCCATGATGGACATCTAGAGTCATTCCGAGCGCAACTCGCAGTCATTTCGAGACCATAAAAAAATCAACAATTTTCATTGGGGTTAGTAAGTGAAATTTGAGCAAAATTAGAAAACTCGTGTATTACAATCAGAAACGCGATTTGACTGAAAACCTTGTTATGGAACTGCTAGAAATACTCTATTTTATCCATGAGGGACATCTAGGGTCATTACGAGCGCAACTCGCAGTCATTCCAAGACCATAAAAAAATCTACAATTTTCATAGGTGTTCGAAAGGGAAAATTTGAGCAAAATTAGAAAACTCGTGTATTACACTCAGAAACGCGATTCGACTGAAAACCTTATTATGGAACTGCTAGAAATACTCTATTTTATGCATGAGGGACGTCTAGGGTCATTCCGATCGCAACACGCAGTCATTCCGACACCATAAAAAAATCAACAATTTTCATAGGGGTTAGTAAGGGAAATTTGAGCAAAATTAGAAAACTCGTGTATTACACTCAGAAACGCGATTCGACTGAAAACCTTATTATGGAACTGCTAGAAATACTCTATTTTATCCATGAGGGACAGCTAGGGTCATTCCGATCGCAACGCGCAGTCATTCCGACACCATAAAAAAATCAACAATTTTCATAGGGGTTAGTAAGGGAAATTTGAGCAAAATTAGAAAACTCGTGTATTACACTCAGAAACGCGATTCGACTGAAAACCTTATTATGGAACTGCTAGAAATACTCTATTTTCTGCATGAGGGACGTCTAGGGTCATTCCGATCGCAATGAGCAGTCATTCCGACACCATAAAAAATGAACAATTTTCATAGGGGTTAGTAAGGGAAATTTGAGCAAAATTTGAAAAGTCGTGTATTACACTCAGAAACGCCATTCGACTGAAAACCTTGCCATGGAACTGCTAGAAATACTCTATTTTATCCATGAGGGACATCTAGGGTCAGTCCGATCGCAACGCGCAGTCATTCCGACACCATAAAAAAATCAACAATTTTCATAGGGGTTAGTAAGGGAAATTGAGCAAA
>QUWJ01000660.1:0-13552 GCA_003430845.1 Xanthoceras sorbifolium
ATCCTCACAATATTTGTTTCATTCATAGAAGTTGTGTACAACCACTACCTTCTGCAATGTATTATGCCTCTGCAGTTGACAAGGAGATAAAGTTTTGCTTTTTGCTAACAGGACACAAGATGTGTCCCAGATAAAAGCTCCTCTAGTTGTGCTTTTCGATCATCACTGCATCCTGCCCCAATCTGCATCACTAAAGCTACTAGGTTAGGTTAGTGTCAAAGAGTACTAAATTCCAAGTTTGAAGTTCCATTGACATATTGAATTATTCTTTTCACAGCTGTGAGATGTGACTCTTCGGATCTGATTGATACTTGGCACATAAACCAACACTCAAAGAAATATCAGGTCTGCTAGCAGTTAAGTACAACAAAACTTCCTATCATGCTTCTATACAGACTCTGATAAACACTTTTCCCATTTGAATCTTTACTCAATTTCAATGAAGTGCTCATGGGTGTGTTATAGTGTTTTGCTGATTCTAACCCAAAACCTTTTCACTTGGTTTTTAGCATATTTAGCTTGGGAAACAAAAATCCCAACACTCATTGCTTAATTTGTAAACCTAGGAAAAAGTTAGCTTACCTACCCTGCCTCATCTCAAACTCACGAGTCATCACATTAACAAAGTCACTCACCCGCTTTTCATTAGTGGAACTAAACACATATCATCAACATAAATTTGAGCTATGAATAACTCACCATTTTCACATGTTGATGAACAAGGTTTTATCAACACTACCTCTTATGTATTTGTTTTTCAAGCAAGTAGTGGGAGAGACGTTTCATACCATACTTGCCGAAGCTTGTTTCAAATCCATAGAGTGCTTTCTTTAATTGTATACGTACTCTGAATGATTGTGGATCTACAAATCCCTTAGGTTGCTCAACGTATACTTCTTCTGAGAGACTCCATTTAGAAATGCACTCTTCACAATCCATTTGGATGTAGTTTGAACCTGTACACACAAGAAACAAACAATAAAGTCTAATAAATTCCAATCTAGCTACTGGAGCAGAACGTTTCATCAAAGTCTACTCCCTCGAGTTGTGTGTAGCCTTGAGCAACTAGTCTTGCTTTGTTCCTCACTACATTTCCATTTTGTCCGATTTGTTCTTGAAAATCCACTTTGTACCAATGACATTGGTACTTTTAGGTCTAGGGACGAGAAACCACACATTATTCCTTTGGAATTGATTGAGTTCTTCTTGCATGGCACCAATCCAGAACTCATCTTGAAGTGCTTCTTCAACTTTCTTGGGTTCGAATTGAGAAGTGTAGCAAACATAGCTAACTTGATTAGCTAGTTGTCTTCTTATTCGTACTCCTCACTCACATCTCCTATGATGTCGTCCTTTTATGAGATCTCGTAACCCAAGGGGCATGATCTATTTGATTTGGCATTTCTTTAGTCTCCTCTTCTTTCACATTTGAATCAAACACTGCACATTCAGAATTCTCAACAAATAGTTATCATCAATATTAGACACAATTCCTGTATCATCCCTAACCAGTTAGATGATTCCATAATTATATGAGTAGTTAAATTGAATACCTTATATGCTCTACTGTTAGAGGAGTATTCTCGAAAAATACCTTCATCACTTTTAGCATCAAACTTTCTAAGTTGGTCACGATCATTCAAAATGTAGCACTTATTCCCAAATGTGTGTAACATAGCTTATATTCGGTTTCTTTCCCTTTCCATAAATCATATGGAGTTTGTCTAGTGCTGGGTCTCAAGAAACACAGTTTTGAAATGTAGCATGCAGTATTTACAGCTTCAGCCTAGAAATTCTTTGGAAGTTTCTTGCTATTGAGCATAACTCTAACCATCTCTTGCAGTACCCCTGTTCTTTCTCTCAACAACCCATTTTGTTGCGGGAGTTTCTAGGCAGCATATAAAACTCATGAAAATACCAAGGTTATCACAAAAATTACTGAGCTAGCATTTTCAAATTCCTTTCCATGATCACTCCTAATCCTTTGAATGTTCTTGATTTTAAGATATTTTTCATTATGAAGTTTAATGCAAAGTCATTTAAATTGCTCAAAAGCATCTTACTTTTCTCTAAGAAAATCAATCCAAGTGAATCTAGAAAAGTCATCAATACACACAAAGATATACCGCTTACCTCCAAGGACGTTTGGACATTGTACCTTTAATTTTCTTGTGTATCCCCTTTGTTTGCTTCCTAATTTGACATGGTCCACATACACCTTCCTGTTCTTTCCTAGCTCAGGAAGACCTCTCACAGCCTTCACCTTTCCAAAGTTTCTTTAGGTCCTTGAAATTCAAGTGACCAAGTCTTTGATGCCAAAGTTCAACCTGTTCATGGTTAGTCAAATTGCATTTAAGAGGTTAACATCAATACAATAACAATTATCATCAGTTCTCTTTCCCTGCAAAATAACATTTGCCATTATACTGATACAGATTTTATGCAACTCGCAAGTGTACGAGATCAACACAAGTAATAAAGAGTGAATAGAGTATCGTTCCCCTACGAGGACAATGAATATCAATTACTAAAATTAACTCAACCTAATTCTATTTGAATAATAATGTTTTAGAAATTGCAAATTAACTAACAAACAATTAAAAGACTACGATTCGAATTCAAGGGAATTGAGGGCGTTAGGATATCGATTTCACTTGGTTATTATTATCAAACCACTCATGAGTTACTATCTAGATTTTATTACTGATGTTGAATGCGTGGCTTAAACTAGATTAACCAATAATCTCTCTTGAGTATTACCAGAATTATTCCATGCACACCAATACCCTATCTCTCGATGACCTACTGAGTGCGCGAGAATACATTAAGAATAAATAAGCACAAAACAAGCATATAAACCAATTTACTATATATCTATATAATCTAAATGTGATATACATTAATACGAGCACGTGGTGGGCATCTCCTCTCGGTTATAAACCCAACCATCTATAATGATTCTAAGTGATGATTCAAACACAATAGAAAGCAATAAACACAATAATAATCTATTCAACATATCAATAACAAATCTAAATATAAAAAACTCATTGTATTCAATAATTAATAAACCCAGATCCATCATCATATTCTAACTATGGAAAATTCGTTCATGCTTGAGTAATAGAACAAAGCAATATATTCTTAAATCCTAGCATGACCTAATTACAACGAAAAAGTAAAGGAGAAGAAATCTTAGAAAAACGTCCATATGATTCCCAATCGAATTGCTTTCCGATGTGATGCGAAATTGATGACGAATTGCGATGCTAGAACGAAGATGTTGCTTCCAAACCCTAGAATTTCCACCTCTCTTCTTGTTGGATGAGTCTCTATTTATATCTTTCCTAATGAGAGTTTGAGAAGGAAAGAAGTCATGAAATCGCTGTCAACAGGCACTACCTTAAAAGCGCTATCTAAGGTGGCCGCTACCAAATGGGAAAAGTTGGAGCAGAAAAGCGCTACCTAAGAGCACTACCTGAGTAGCACTTCTTGGTAGCGCCACCTGATTCGCAATATTCGAACCAAAAGGCGCTACCCGAGGTAGCGTTTCGCCTAAACTCGCTCTTCAACTCGATTTTACGGTCTATTGATCCGAAATCATCCAAAACATCATCGATCATCGAATATCACCTGCACACTAAATAAACACATCAAAACGTCCAATTTTCCTTAAGAATCGAGCAAAAAGGATAAATAATGGGGTCGCAAAATCATGCAAAATATGACATTATCAATACCCCCAAACCTACCTTTTGCTCGTCCTCGAGCAAAATCGGAACGAAATAAAAACAAAAAACAAAAATAAACAAATAAAGTAAACTATCCTAATCCACTTTCGTAGATAAACACGATGGCACTTAGCATGTGTCACAAGCCTTTAAACCCCTAGGTGTCCCTAGTGGGAGGAGTTGTGTCTCCTGAGGGTTTACAGTTACGACACCCACAAATGTAATCCTTGGGCGTTGAACTCATTGAAACACTTACTTAAAACATACTATCGAAGACTCATTCATGCATGACATACCAATAATCAATAACTAAAGCTCGGTCTATGGAATTAAACATCAAACAATATCTAACTAACCATTGCTGGAGTTATCATAATCTCAAAACAAACACATTCGAATGCCATTGATATAATTCGCCTCGACTCTACATTTCGCATGGAATCTCTCATTATAGCTCTTAGAACCTAGGCTTATACACTCATTGAAATATATGCGAATTGGAGTTTATGCACAATAAAAATCAAATTTTTCTTCGCATATGAGTATGTAAATAGAAAGACGCTCAGATTATGCAAAAGATCTCATGAATAGATTCAGACACTAAGAATGAAATAAATCACAATGCATGCATATGCTATTAAATTGGAATCATCAAAAGATCAGTAGGTCTTTTTCTCGGTTGTAATGGGGCCAAGGGTGGAGGTTAAGAAATAGAACGAAAATCGGATTTCAAAAAGAACTTAGAATCACAAACATAGAGATTTATTCGAACTTCGACAAACCTCTACATTTCTTTTCAAGCACAATTTTTTTTTTCTTCTTTTTTAACTTCAAGCCATCAAGCTTAACACTTTTCTTTTCTCACAAATTTTTTTTTTTTTTTAGTAGAACACGACTTGAATTGACTTGACACTTTTGATTTCCTTATTTTCTTTTCTTACCTTCACAACTTTTCTTGAAAATTCCCTTCTCTTTTCTATGATTCATCTCTAAATAATCCCAAGCTCAAAGGGTAAGGCTAAAAGTATAAGGGCTTGGATACGGATTTCGTGGGAGATGCAAGAAAATGGTTAATGTGTTTGGGGTTAATGGAGCACACACAAGGTTGAGAATTATGGCTTTTAACTCTGTTTAGAAACACACATAGCCTACATCACTTCTCAAGATTAAACAAACTCAAAAGCATAACATTTTGTGAATTTATTTAAAATAGAGTTCATTAGCATTCAAAGCAAAACCTATAGAGATCAATCTATTTTAAAATTATCAAGGAGAGTGTATAGGAGTAGAAACAATAAAACCCTCTCAAAATAAAACGATAAGAGCTCAAAAACTCACAAGGGTAGCCTCCACTATTAATCATGGCAATTCAAACATGTTATTTCTTCACTAATATCAAGAACATGGCTAATTAAATACCGAACGATGTAAAACTCTCTAAGACCCTACTTTAGTTAAAACATTTTGGTACTGTATGCAAAACAGTCTTACAATAACATGTATAAGCATCATATCTCAGCAAATTCAACTAACAACGCACGAAAGTTCGAATTCTTACCCCCAAACCTAAATCTAACATTGTCCTCAATGTTAGTCAATAAATGAACAAAAAATAGATAATTGGGAATTCGAAACTTAATAAAGTACACTAGTGAGAATTTACAATGAACACAACAGACTAATAATGTAATATAGTTGTCAGAACTAACAATCAAAAGTAAACATAAAATTAACAAAAAAAAAAAAAACACTATTAACAATCCTAACAATTCCAAAGTTTAAATAAGCAATCCAAAAACTAACATTATTAACAAAAAAATGAAACAAAAATAAATTTTACCAGGTTGTCTCTTGCTTTCGCCCACCTGCCCCATAATTGATATCTTCTCATCAACCTACCATACCATCCTAACCAAGTGTCAGGAAGAGAAGATAACTCTCCTAGCCATGCATACCTTAAATAAGAAGGTAGCTTTTTAGGGCCCAAGTGTGGCGGTTGCTCAAAGGGTAGAGGCAGTTTTGGGCTTTCCTTCTCCAAGCTCTTTAAAATAAAATGTACTCATGTACGAGAGCGGAAGCGAAGAATCTAACCAAAGTGCATCATCTGCAACCTTTTGGCTATCATCCTTTTCAATGGCATAGACAAAAAATGAATCAAGTGGCTCTTGAGATATGGCTGCCTTATCTCCATGTGACACGTTTTTGCTCACTTCCATCTCTACTTGATTAATCCCCATCGGATGTTCAACTAGCTTTTTGATTTCCAAGGTAATCTCCTTGCATTGCTCCATCGGATATGTCTCTATGTTGTTTTGCAATGCTTCTTGTGCTTCCCTTTGGATCTCTTTTGCTAATTGGTGATTTGAACCTCCAAGTTTTGGATGGCAACTTGAGATTGTTGTACCACTTGGCCAAGTTGCTTTAAAGAACTTTCTTGCACATCCATCCGTGTGTCCATCTTTGACATTATTGCATCTTACTTCGACATGAATGTAGAAATCAAGTCTTCGACAGAGGACTTCTCTTCTTGTTGGTTGCTCCATGAAAAATCAGCATGGTTGCTTCACCTGGGATTGTATATGCTCGGGTAGGGGTTGTTTTGTTGATAGTTATAATTTTGCACAAAATTTATTTGTTCATAATTGCCATCAGCAAACGGATTGCCCACCTGACAATCGATGCTCACATGAGGCCCCCCACATAAGAAACAACCCAATGGTGTTCCATCAGAATTTTCAGGTGTTGCCCTTTCATATAACCATTGATAATCATTAGTTGCCACTTCTTTAATAGGATCATACGCCTGATATGACGAGTACTAACAAAAATATTAAAAAAAATAATAATAAAACTACAAAATACAAAAATACAAAAAAATACACAAAATACACAAATAAAAAAAATAAAAAATTCCAAAGTAGCAAAAGGCTAAATCGGTATTGATATTGACATTCAATTGTCCCCGGCAACGACGCCAAAACTTAATGCAGATTTTATGCAACTCGCAAGTGTACGAGATCAACACAAGTAATAAAGAGTGATAGAGTATCGTTCCCATGAGGACAATGACTATCAATTACTAAAATTAACTCAACCTAATTCTATTTGGAATAACAATGTTGTAGAAATTGCAAATTAACTAAAAACAATTAAAAACTACGATTCGAATTCAAGGGAATTGAGGCGTTAGGATATCCGATTTCACTTGGTTATTATTATCAAACACTCATGAGTTACTATCTAGATTTTATTACCGATGGTTGAATGCGTGCTTAAACTAGATTAACTAATAATCTCTCTTAAGTATTACCAGAATTATTCCATCGCACACCAATACCCTATCTCTCGATGACTACTGAGTGCGCGAGAATACATTAAGAATAAATAAGCACAAAACAAGCAACACAAACCAATTACTATATCTCTAATAATCTAGTATGTGATAGACATTAATACGAGCACGTGGTAGGCGTCTCCTCTCGGTTCATAACCCAACCACTATGATGATTCTAAGTGATGATCAAACACAATAGAAAGCAATAAACACAATAATATCTATTCAATACATCAATAACAAATCTAAATAGAAAAACTCATTGTATTCAATAATTAATAAATCAAGAGCCATCATCAATCCTAACTATGGAAAATTAGTTCATGCTTGAGTAATAGAACAAAGCAATTATATTTTTAAATCCTAACATGACTAATTACAACGAAAAAGTAAAGGAAAAGAAATCTTAGAAAACTTCGTTGATTCCCAATCGATTGCTTTTCGAGGTGATGCGAAATTAATGATGAATGCGATGCAGAACGAAGATGTTGCATCCAAACACTAGAATTTTCCACCTCTCTTGTTGGATGAGTCTCTATTTATAGCTTTTCCTAATGAGAGTTTGAGAAGGAAAAGAAGTCATGAAATCGTGTCCAACAGGCACTACCTAAAAGCGCTATTTGAGGTAGCGCTTCTTGGTAACGCCACCTGATAGGAAACGTTAGAGCAGAAATGCACTACCTAAGAGCGCTACTTGAGGTAGCGCTACCAGATTCGCAATATTCGAACCCAAAGGTGCTACCTACGAGTGCTACCTGAGGTAGCGCTTCTAGGTAGCACCACCTGATTCGCAATATTCAAACCAAAAGGCGCTTGGTAGCACCACCTGATTCGCAATATTCGAACGAAAAGGCGCTACCTAGCGCTTCTTAGTAGCACCATCTGATTCACTCAAGCTATCCTCAAGCTATCCTAGAAATCACTTCTATTGGCGTGAACCTACACCTATCGTCTCGCGAGAGCCAACTAGTAAAATTCCACATAAATGCAACTTTTCTACAAGAAGCAAACCTTGCGTTCACAAGACTTCACCAAAGTCACAAGCTCTTTCAACAACACAAAGGATTATGGTCTAAGTGTTCAATGATGCATGAACATATAATTAGGATGCATGACCAATACAACCTATGATGCTAAGTGAACTAGTGCACATAATTTACTTAAATAACACTTAGCTTAAACAAATTTCAAGACCTAACAAATTTTGCAACAAATTCAACACTTTCAAGTCATGAAACAAACATATTCAATGCATGAACTCTACAAGGCAGCCAACATGTTTATATGAATGTGATTCTAGCAACAAGCAAATTATTATAACAACAACTAACACTCTTGATCCAACCTAGATTAGTACCAATCTACTAAACACATGTGAGATAGATGTTTAATACATTTAAGCAAGACAAATGCACTCTAAATCACAACATCAAGTTATCTAGGTACTAATTTAACTTCCTAAATGCCTTATTATGCATTAAAAACAAAACCCACAAGCTTTCATTCAATTAATATCTATAAAACTCCATTAACTCTCATTCAAGAACAATAAAGAGATTTAAATGAAATGAATAATAAAACAACTTGAACAAACAAGAAACAAACTTACCGCAAGTCTCAAATTTGATTCCATGGACATACAAGAAAGATTGGGTGAGTCTTGAGAGATTGGAGTTGAGAGAGCATGAAAGAGGGAGTTGCTAGGGTTCTTTTTTCTGGTTTTTGGATAAAAAAGATGAAGTGGCCTTTATATATGAAGAGCCACGGGTCGAGTTGCCACACAAAATGGGTCGGGCGCACATGTTGGGTGCGGTTTTCTGCATGACCTATGTTTGGTTTCAAGCTAATATTTAGAGAAACGCCGCCCAGCAAATTCTGAAAAAATATCTAAAGAAAGTAGACACATATATGAACAACGTTTATGTAGAACACCATTTAAAATTCGGACAGTAAGGGTGCCATATTGGACAACATACATGACACACAAAAACTGTCTCCCCTGTTTTTTTCAGCATTGACCTATGTCTGGTGTTTAGCTATTATCTAGAGAAGAGCCACCCAAAATTCTGAAAAACTTAGAGAGGAAAGTAGACACATATATGAACAACTTTCATGAAGAATACCATTTACAATTTGGACAGGAAGGGTGACATATTGGACCACATACATGTCACACAAAAACTGTCTCTCTGTTTTTCTAGCACTGACCTATGTCCGGTTTCTATCTAATATCTAGCACAGTGCGCCTAGAAAATTCTGAAAAACTTACAGAAGTAAGTACATACATAGGCCAACAACTTTCATGAGGAATACACTTTGTAATTTGGATAGGAAGGTGGAGATATAGGACCATCTATGGGATGCATCTGCAGAACATAACATATGAATGCAATACAATGAACTATGCACCATATACCATGTCAATGATGAATGAGATGCCTAGAAACATAATGACTGATATGTTGTGAGTGTGTGAGATCCTAAAAACCTTTGTGAGATTGAAAGCAACTTACCAAATGAATCGATGATCTTGATGCCTTCAATGAAAGCTCCCAAACACAATTACAACCAAAGAGTGTTTTGCACGGAATTAGCCAACCTAGAAAATACTCAACCTAACAGAAAAAAAAAAAAAAAAAAAAAAAAAAAAAAAAAATATATATATATATATATATGGCGCGTCCAATCAAGCTGAGCATACACATTGGCAAAACTTGGCAACCTGGTCGCCCAACAAGCAAGGTCAACAAACATGTTCGAGGAAACAGACTTAGAGTTGTAGACATTGGCAGTACTCGCCTACCTGAGGGTTGACGAGCTCACACCAGCGGAGCCAATAAAGACACTCAAGATAGAATCCCTCACGGTCCTGAGTACAACTAACACAACTCGCCTACCTGAAAAGCCCGATCAGCTCTCAAACCAACAATGTCGATGCTCACGGACCTGAGTACAACTAACCCAACTCTCCTACCTGAGAAGCTTTGCTCTTAAACTAGTGATGTCAGTACTCATGACCACTGACACAACTCGCCTACCTGAGAAGCTCATCAGCTCTTAAACCAGCGATGTAAGTGCCTAAAGCCCATCGTAGGCTTCGTGAATAGGAGCAAAAGTTGGTGATCCGCGAGATGATCCTAACCAAAGCAGCGGTTCGCCTACCCAAGGAGCTCATCAACTCTCAAGTCAGCCACATCTCCTATCGTAGGAGCCCCATAGAGGACAGAAGCTGGTGACCCACGGAGTGCTACCAACCAGGTTTTAAACTCATATCCATTTTTAAATCCTATATAGTTGGTGCACTTTAAATATTGTGATAAAATGAACAAGTCAAAATCCCGTAAACAAAACTGGTTCAAAATATTCCCAATAATGTACAAATCCTCGGTACAAACAATAAAGAGAAAACAGGAAAAAATTGCATGCCAGAGCATCATCGACAGCCATCAGGCCTAGTCGCTTGGAGGATTGCCATTCCCCGGAATAATTGGATCACCAAACCGCTGCAGGAGGGTTAGCCGAATCAAGCGCATATTGTCTTCCCCCGCAGAAGGCCCTCAGCGACGCCCAAGCCTTGCCCACCGTCCTCCCCCTGAAACATATTATCTTCGCCGCTCAAATGGCACTGAAGCCATCAACAAAGTCACCAACATAGAAGCCAAGGAAGCTGTAGTCCTAGTTAGGGTACTCCACCGATATGTGTCGGTCTGGGCGCTATTAAACGTCCTTTTCTTCTCCTCCTTCTAGCTCGCCAACACTTGATTAAGCTCGCCTGACGTCTTTGCAAGGCCATCATCGGACTGCTTAACCTTCTCCTCTAACTAGTGAATTCGGATCTCGAACTACTTAACCTTCCCCTCCAGCTCGCGATTCTGGATCTGATGGTACGCAGAAGATTTCTCCTTAGTGGCTTGAAGGCACTGGCATCTCTTCGATAGTAGCTCCTCACGTTTTGCCCCAGTAGCAAGCTCCTGCCTGTTGGTATCAATCTCTTTTCTCGCATCCTTAAACTCCTCGCTAAGCCTCCTTTCTCCGCCTCACCCCTCAGCCTCGAGCAGCCCAATGTGAGCTAGACAAATAGTCTAAAAAAAAAGAGAAGGAAAATGATAATGACGTTATAAAAAAGATAAAGCAAAGGGAAAGGGAAAAGAAGCCGCATTTGTTTACCACAAGGCTGTAGCGCATTAGGGCAAGATAACGCCTTATCTCGTATCTTCTTTCAGGCGCTTTCTGAGGCCCTCTGTGAGGTAACCACTAAACGCGGCCGAAGCATGGTCTAGGAAGGCTCTAGCGTTAGGACCAACAGACATGTCATCAGGAGCCACGACAGGCACGGTGACCCTGTGCGAACCTATAGGATCATTCTCTACGAACCGCTCCTCCAACGTGGCTTGAGGAGCAAAAACCACCTCCTTTCCCTATTAGTGGGAGCGGAAACCACATTTTTTCCCTTGTCAGCAAGGGCGGAAGCAACTAAAAGAAGGGGCAACACCGAAGGGCCACCAAACAGGCCAGATGCCTGCACTTTGTGTTTCTTCGAAGGAGCAAGAGACACGGGGCACTTCCTAGTGAATAGTTTCCCCAACTTCCCATGGGCTGTACTTTGCATGTTTCTTGCTGTTTGGCTGCTGTTGTTGGGCTCGCTTATGAACGGGCTCTTGAGTTTGCTTGTCAGACTTTTTTTTCCTTATCTTGTGAGCTCTAAGAAGGTGTATCAACAATTTCCTGAATATCCCGCTCCACGTTCAACTCATTAACCTTATTCGGATCAGGCGCCAGCCCAAAAACCCATCAGAAGCTCCTCAGTAACTACCCTAAACTCGACAAGGTCCTCTACGTTCGGGAATGACTCCAAGAGACTCCCAAGCAATGCTCTTTCTTCTACTAAGCGTTGGGCTTTGATCTGTGCCACCTACACAACTAGAAAACAAAACATGAATTAAGGAAGATCAGACCAAACAAAATACTAGGAGACTAGAAACTCATGGGGCGACGAAACAAAACATTTATGTTTGATAGACTCAATTTCGGGGCCCCTAATATAAAAATAGGCCTCTTTGTACTCCCCCACATTGGACTTGATGTCTGACTGCAACAACGCTCGGTAATATATCTGAAGGGAGTTTTAGAAAAGATTTTGATTATCATATAACATGCGGAATTGGGTTTCAAAATTTTTTCTTATATTGAAAACCTTTTTCAATCAGGAATGAGTTCCTGTATATACGCAGAAAAGACTTTAGAAACTACATACCTTTTTCTTGATTTTCTTTTTTCTGATTCCTCGATCTACCACCAGATCTTCGAGCTATGACCCGCGGTCTCACAACGTGTGTGTCGGCATGTCACGGTAAGAGATGGAGGTCACGTGAAAAGAACGGCGGCCGAATCTTGCAAAAGTGTGGAGAGTCAGAAAAAACTTTTTTTTCTTTTCTTCTCTCTTTGGTGGCCGAATTCTCTTTCTCTTTCATTTGTGTGTTAGATTCGGTTTTTTCCTAACTATATAACACTTAATAGTAGTACTTTAGGGTTTTAGTTTGACCAAGTCAAAATAGAATTCTAAATCCTATTTATTTTCAATCTCCCTAAAGACTTGAACCTGTGACCTTTTAGACTATTAAAATAATCTAATTATTTTAATTCTTTTGTTCTAGTCATTATTTAATCATATGACCTCATATTTAATAAATAGAATTAATAATTCATAATTATTAATTCCTATTATTTTATTAAATATTAATTAATTAAATAATCATATTATTTAATTATTCTCTTTTATTTCAATCGCATTACTTTCGTACACTATTAATTGGACCATCCAATTAATCTACCGTGACCCTCGTTGTCAACAAACATAAGGGCTAGCAAGGGGACCTAATGGACCACAGTTTTGAGCTCCAATAATACTTAGTAATATTAATTAAAATTCTTAATTAACATTTCATGATTATTAACTTCGGAGTTACACTAAAAACCCGAGGCACACTCTCAGAACTGTAGAGGTTTATACAATCTGAAGTCTCAGCGTCCATTGATAAACTAATTGCATATAGTGTGATCCTCCACAAATAGTTATAATTAGATTTGGGTCATAAAGTCGTTATACCCCTATAGAAAATTTTCCTTTAAGTACCATTGATTCTCTAATGAACAATTAAATTCTGTTCCTACGGAAGAAAAGAGCGCTCATAATCGTTCAAGCTCGAATCAACCCTTAAGGGAATACTTATCTACTTCAATCATCAAGAAGGAGTGGATTCCATTATTGTGTTCAAATTTCCCAGCCACAAGCCAATCTGCAGCTCCAAGATACGGAGGTATGGTCGAGATTCTCATCAACCTCACTCATTGCAAATCAAAAGCCATAATCTAACCTGAAAGAGTCGATAAGACACTCAGGATTAAGATCACCTATAAATAGCCATGTTTATCGATTATATATGAATATTATCTAAACGGATCTTGGTGAGAGATTCATATAAATCGT